>PVKZ01005870.1:0-44750 GCA_004027375.1 Macroglossus sobrinus | reverse complement strand
GTTTGGCCCCTGTGGCCCCTGCCTTCTCTTTCCGGGCTGTCTGACTTCATTTGCAAGTCTTTGATCACTTCTGAACCTCCCACCCCCATGTGTTCCGGGGGAGTTGCTTGTGGGGATGGGGTCTGAGTCTCTGGGAAGAGTAACCCAGAGAGAGGGACTAGTAGTCGGGGAGTTTAAAAGTAAGTTAAACAAGAATTCAGCCAGGGGCAGGGGGAGGTTGAACAGAGCTGGGCAGCGTCCGCTGTGACCCAGGCCACCTTAACTCAAGGAGAATGCAAATGAAGACAGTGATAACATTTAAAAAGGTGGGACGTGTGAGTCCTATGTCTGAGTAGAAGTTCTGGAGCCTCTAGTTCTAGCGAAGACAGAACCAAAACAACAGGCCGCACGGCCAAGATTCCTCGCTGACACACACTGCTTTTGCATGTAGTTTTATCGAAGGAAATTTTGTGTGTGTGTGTGTGTGTGTGTGTGTGTGTGTGTGTTTTTCTGCAAGAGACATAAGATGGAAAACGAAAATCTTCTCCATTTCTTTTAAGCCTGGACATTTTAACGCACTTTAAAGTGATATCTGCTTAGTCCTCGCTGATAATAGCTCTGTGAATTAAGTCATGTTATTGTCCTGTTACATTCGAGTAAGGTTATGTAACTCGCTCAGGGACTCACAAGAAAGTAAGGGGTGGGATGGCTAGCCAATCAAACTGCCCCGTTAAGCCGGTCTCTTTAAGAGGTGAGCAGCAAGGAAGCGACCCCATCACCGTGATACTCAGGTCGGAAGTACTGTGCTGACATGCCTTAGCTTTGCCCTTTTATTTAAAGACTAAGATTTAGCATTTTGATCCAAAAAAAAAAGAGAGAGAGAGAGCGAGAGCCCCAGTTCTAATTTAATAATTACATGTTTTTTTCGAAGCGCATTGGACCAGTCTCTGGTTGGGGTTTTGCCAGCCTCTGACCTGAGACTCCCCATTCTACGTCGCTGGACCTCTTAGAATGAAAGGATCGGGCTAAATCATCTCTTCAGTTTCCTGTTGGCTCCGTTATTCAGTCCTTCTCTGGTTCTCTGAATAGGGTCTTCCTGGAATCTGGTCTCTGTTGGTCAGCCTATACACGGCCCAGTTCGAGAACTGTGGTTGCCCAAGGGGAAAGGTGGTTTTGTGTGTCTATGGGGTCCATTCCTGTACATCCAAACCACACGGATGGTCTGAAGCGAGAAGTGCAATAGGAAAAAGTGGGATTTTAATTTATGGAGTTTTAGAAAATTGGCCAGTCAGCACGCAAGCACATGTGCGAGGAGACGAAAGAACCATTTTCAAAAGAATAGGCTGTTTTGAATGCATGTCTCTCTGTATAATAAGTATGCACTTAAAATGGACGGGCGCTGGGTACATCTCTCAGCTCCGCCATTCTCACTGATTTCTCATAGAAATCGTGCCGTTCCTTTTTTTGTATTGTGCTTACGTATTGTTCTGAGGTTGGAGGGGACTGGTTTAGGCAACTGCAGTGCTGATGATACAGGCTATGTGTTCATCTCTGTGCTTTTGGGGATGACAGGACTTGGGGCAGTCTTTATGATAGGCACTTCCTGAAGGTTAACGCTGAAGACTCGCAGATATGGTGATGATGACGATGACGATAATGATGATGATGATGACGATGATGACGATGATGATGATGATGATGATACTGATATAGATACCTTTAGGATGTGAGTAATAAACTGCTTCTGTAATGTGGCCAAGAGCGGTTAATCATGCTTTCGATGAGTAATTCCAAGCACTATTCATTTGAAATTGGTTAAACCTCTGAAACGATGTCATTTTAAAATTTTACACAGTAGCTCTTAACGCAGTGTTTAGAATCTCACAGTAATTTCCGCTACCACGTTTTAATCATGTCATCTTGCTTGTGTCGAGGGAGGCCAGTTCAAGGCTGCTCTGACACTCGGTAAACCCGCTGACTCTCTCTGAATTGGTCTTATTTGTATCTGAAAAAAAAGTATATAAGATATAATTACTTTCTAACTTGGGAAGGGAATTTTGAAGACCATATAGGATACATTTTGACTTATCTTTGTTCCCTTATTCTTGGTTGCTTAAAATTCCTACCAATTTTAAAATTCCTACCAATCTCGCTTAACTTCAGAATAATCCTAAGAAGTAGACACATGAGAAAAATCTATTCTTGACTTTAAAGATGGGAAAGCAGGATTAGTTTGGGAAACGGTGCCCCAGCAAGCTTTTTAAAATGCAAGACTACGCTCTGTAGGAATATGTGGTGTGCGCGATTATTGACGAACGCTAATCTATAAAGGAAAACAAAAGCGTATTCTGCGTATTATTGTTGCCAATCTAATTTTTAGTGACCTAAGTCATCATCAAAAGTATTTTTATGCTTTTCACTTAAAGACTCAAAATGCCTCTCATCTAAAGCTTTGGAGAGAGCTTTACTCATTTCCAGGAAAACCATAATCACTCTTTTTCTTGAAAAATAAATACGGACACTTAAAATGAACAGTAACGACAGTTGAAAGAAGCCAAGCCATCAGTCGCTGAGACGAGAAACTCATGAGCTTTGAAGTAGCTTTGTTTTGTCTAATACTAGATTTACTGGGTTTCCTGTTATCCTTGGGGCTTGCGTAGTTGGTATGTTTGAGGAGAAAAATGTTGCTACAGGTCTTTTTGAATGCGGGTCAAGGGCATCCTAGCTCTCAGGATTTACTGTATAGATATCTGTGACATTCTGGGGTGTCTAAGGCAACAGTCTTCTGAAGAATGCAGGATTGTAGCTCCTCTGCCATGGCCCAGTTCACCTGGAATCCCTTCCTGCTGCTTCTCCAAGCCAACTAGCTTCAGTGCTCCCGCGAGTCTCATCCCGGCATTTCTTCTGGAAAGCTTCTTAGACCCAAAGCACCCTACCTCAGCTCTGCTGCTCTTGGGCTGGCCCTGCCCTGATGCAACTCATCACGCGATACGGACTCATCTGCTTCTCGCTCCGGCACTGCCTCTGGTTTTCGTATTTCTAACGCCTAGCGCAGGGCGAGACAGAGCACGTGATCAAGAAATGTTGTTGAATGAACAGACGGTTCACGTGGAAATATAGCTTATTAACACCTTTCCCTAAACAGGAAAAGAATACCAGGTAATAAACGATACAACTTTATGTTCCATGTTTAAAAAAAAAAGGACATTTTTTATGTTCGGGCGTTCCCTCTTCTCCCCTCTTTGCAAAATTACCAGTCACTCATTCACCGCCAAGGTTTTCGTATACGCGAATCCCCCCTTTTCTTCTGCCCCCATCTTCTGTTTGTCCCTCCAGCTTGTTTGTCGTATTTTTCATTCTTGGACCTGTGCTTCTGTCACCTAAGAGTTTCTTTTTTCAGTCAGAGAGTCCTCGATGATAAATGACCTGGTGACGTCTGTCTGGGTGTCTAGGTGGGAGCTGAGGAGGAGTTTATCTTATCTCAGAAGCAGAGAAAATAGAGAGACCTTGGGGCGATCAGCAGGACGTCGGGTGAATGACTGACTTCCAAGAACCTGCAACTGGGACTAAGGAGGGGACAATTCCATTTTACTTTCGTCTTCTAGAACCTTCTAGAAAAGGATGCTGGACCTTCTAGAAAAGGACTTTCTGGGTGCAGAGGACGATGGACTCACTGCAGTGTCCGTGGGAAGAGGGGCGTTCATAGCTGAGGATGCTCAGAGAGGAACTGAAGTCAGAACTGAGAAGGTTGCAGGTCCTGGGCCTTCCTGGGACGGACATCCTCTTCTCTCGTGTCAGCCTCGTTCTCTCGCTGGGTGTGTGTTTGTTTACCTGGGCTCCATCTGGTACCTGCTGGCGTGCTCACCTAGCTTTGTTCTGTGTGAACGCCCTCAGCCTCAGAGCTTTTGCTTATACCTCATTATTGCCTTTGACCTTACCAAGATTGCGTGTCCAGAATCTTACCCTCTCCCCCCTACTCCCTTCGTGATTTCTTCCTTATCGTCTTTCATTCACCTTTTTCCTTGATAATCGCTTCCTTCTGTCAGGGAACTCTGAATCAGATTCCCAGGAAAGAATCCAGTTAAGTCGACGCATCTTTTCGTCGCCCTGTCTTATAGGTCCCTCACGAGCTCATGGTTGGGGTGACCCAAGGCTCAGAAGCGCAGTTCTAGTCCAGCTTGCTCTGACAGAGGAAGAGGGGTTGTCACTTGCTGTAAAACCAGATTGTCTTTTCGTGAAAACTATGATAGACCATCTTCTCTTCCATGTGTATTTGGTAGAACCATCTTCCCTTCCATTTGCATTTGTCATAGCCAATGTAAGTTTATTATGGAAGTCTGAGAAATTAGGGATAACCAGATGATTAAAAATTAAACTGTTTTGTGGATGACAGTTAGTATAACTGAGATAAGACCACGGGAACAAGTAGCAAATTTCTAACTAGGAAAGAAATTGGAAGAGGGTTGTGTATGGGAATCAGCGCTTTGTTGAGTGACATCATTTCATACGTTTATCGAAAAAGCAGAAGTGGGTGTGTAGTGAAAGTGTCACTGTGTTGACAGGGTCCCAAAGGCTGGTTTAAAAAGCAAGCATAATGCTGGAATCGGAAACCAGGGTGAAGTAGGGATACTAAGCTTCTTAGGGAGTTTCTTCCTGGAATCAAACTAGTGATGTGACTTTGGGCTGGTTATTTATTATGATCTCTGAAACTCAATTTCCTCATCTGTAAGATAGGGTTAATGATGGTTATTTCAATAGCTTATTATAAGAATTAGATTGGATGGCGTAATGTATTTAAACCGACTGGTCCACTTTCCCTAGGAGGTAGTGGGTCCTTGGTCGATTGTAGCAATTATTCTAGCACATGGGAAGAAAGGAACTAGGACATAACCAGTGTGCTGGGTGAAATTTTGCTTGTATTATTTATGCCTTATAATATTCCTGAAGGACTTAGATTGTTATTTCTACTTTACGAATAGGATACGGTTATAATACTTGAGTTGTATTTGCTGTGCGCAAAGCACTGAGCTAAACCATTCCATGTGTTGGCTGATTTAACCCAAGATGGGTGTTTATTAACGATTTCATCACACAGTTGGGGAAACTGAGGACTAGAGAGTTTAACTTGCCCAAAGTCATGCAACCAGTAAGTGACCATCAGCGTTTGCGTGTAAGTCCATCCGAAGGCAGGTCAGGCTGATTCCAGAGTTTCCAGAGTCACGTATCTGATGAGCGTGAATGGGACGGAGTCAAGATTCGGGTTGTGTTTAGGGCTGATCGATTGAATGAAGGTTAGTAGTAGGCACGTACACGTTTATAATGTATCCGCCTCTGGGCGCCATGATGAGACAGACAAAATTAAAATAATGAAGCTATGTGAGAATAAGGTCTCTCAGACGCGATGCAATGGTGTCGGATGTCTGTTGTGTGTCAGACGATGGGAAACGAGCTTGGCATCGGGGGAGGGAATGAGGGCCGGATGCCTGCCCCTAGGGCGCTTTCCCACTGGAGGAAGGATGTGGATGCTCACGCCGCTCATGGTAAAGCACATTGCAGGGAATCACAGGACGGCCGTGGTCGAGAGAGAGAACAGTTTGGTGGCAGAAGGGACTGGGGAAGGCGCCATCGAGGAGATGACATCTGCGATGCTCTTGGAGGGCATAGATCTAAAAGTGCTAGAAATCCTTCTAGTTTCCTTTGTCCTCACACCGATGGTTTAATAAAGGGTGGTATAAAGTAGCACACTACTGCAGCCGTGTATGAGAGATAATGGTATTTTGAAGGTTATTTGACTAAAAGTGAAGAAATATCTACTCTTAGGAATCGTAACCACACGTGGCAGTTTCCCGGTCTGCACTCACACATATTTCTATTGAAGGGGACAGAAAACGGAATCTTCTGTTCTGTGCATTGTAAGTTGGGGGTCACAGTGGTCCGACGATCCAGCAGGGCCTACAAATCCCATGAGTGGCCACGGGGCACAGCAGTGTCCGTTCTCGGCTGCGTCGTGTGGTGTTAAGTTGCACTGAGGTGCTGGCAGGTGTGTCATTTATCCATCTCTACTTTGACTGGAGATTTTAGTCTGTAGTTGGGAATTCCCAGTTTCCCTTCTATGCAATCCCAGGCTTTCTGAATTTTTTTTTTTTTTTTGAGACCATCTTACTTTAAAACATTCTATCTTGTCTCCATA
This sequence comes from Macroglossus sobrinus, assembly GCA_004027375.1. Classification (NCBI taxonomy): domain Eukaryota; kingdom Metazoa; phylum Chordata; class Mammalia; order Chiroptera; family Pteropodidae; genus Macroglossus; species Macroglossus sobrinus. Next base: position 38,581 of record PVKZ01005870.1, on the reverse strand, counting down.
AGTATATTCATGATTCCTAGTCTGTGTGTCCTGACTGTGATGTCAGATTGTTAGTTAAACTGAGTCCCACAGCCAGGCAGACACCTTGTGAGTGTGACTGTGTCCCCTCAGTGAGAGTGTCCTTACTCATCGTAACCCTGTCGGGCGGAAATCCAGCTCCCATCTCTCTCGTTTCGTTTTGTTTGGTTCTTTGCTCAAGTCCCCGTTTCCCAAACTCCGTCAGTGGACGTCATGCTTATCTTTTCTCCGAGGCCTCGCTCAGACGTCCCTTGCCTCACAAAGTCTTTCTTAATTCCGGGATCCAGCCCCAGGATTTGGCATGGACTATTTCTATAATTACAATAAAACATTCTAAGGATATGCAGTGATGTTACGACTTCACCTGAACGTCAGAATTTGGCACCGGGTCCTCTCATTTCAAAGAAAACTAACGTGTTCTCGCTCCACGCTCTCTGGTGCTTTGCTTGGGATGATCGCGATGGCTCTCTGTGTTCACGAGCTCAAACCCCTTATGAGGTGACAAACGAGAGGGTAGGTCTTCAGTTTCTCAACACCAGACAGGGTTCCTGCCTTACGAGCACTTCCTGTCCAGAGATGTTCATTGAATTAAACCGAATTGCATGCTTGGCGTCACTGGGCTGGCCTCGGGCAGGATAGTATTGCTGCCTGAGCCCCCCAGTTCTCTTTCAGAAAACACATGTTGCTTTAAAAAAAAAAATAAGTGTCTTCACTGATTTCAGGATGCACGAAACCACATACTATAAACAGTAATCGTAATTATTATTAATACGCGTAATTAAAATAGCACGAACGGATCGAATTGCTTCCTCCGCGTGCTTTTGCTGGCAGAGCGGGCAGGCTCGAGAAACGAACCGGTCGTCCCCATCTCTTCACATCCATGATTCTCTGAAATTGCACGTGGACAAGTGCAAGCTCACGTATGCTGGGAGGAACAATTGCAACAGCTCAGACTCACTGATGGGCTCTGAATGACTCCACGTGGAAGTGCCCGGGAAAGCGATCTCAGATTCATTGTGGCCTCCTCAATAGACACAGCTGCTCGCTGTGCAACGGCCTTCGGCGAGAATGAATGAGACATAATAGGCTGTATTAACTTCGAGAGTGGGATAACGAATAATGCAGAAAATAACAGAGTGCGCATAATTTGGCATTGACTATTTCTGTAATTACAATAAAACATTCTAATGATCTACATTGATGTTGTGACTTCACCTTCAAATCGGAATTCGGCACTGGGTCCCCTCGTTTCGGAGAAGACAAAGCGGAAACACAATGGACCCGGAGAAAAACAGCCAACTGTGTCTTAAGACATACGAGGGATTCGCCCGTGATGAGGAACTGAAAAGACAAGGACATTTTAATTTGGATACAGGGAGTGGGGGAGGAGTGGGGGAGGAGAAATGACATTGTATAAATTTATTTAAAATGAATGGAAGTTCCAGAAAATTGCGAGAGCTAGCTTCTGATTATCCTTGGGAATGGAGGTCAGCGAGAGGCAGGATAATTGAAATCCCCGATAATCTCCGGCCTTCATTTTAGCTATTAGTGGTAGCGTCCCATCCTGTGGAAAGTTTTAGCAGGTGAACAAATACGAGACAGCGCAGCCCAGGGTCTGTGGGCTAAACGGCCCATGAGAAAGGCTGCCTGGGGTGCTGGGGAACACACAGCATTTGGAACGAGGTGAGCAGCGTTCTAGACCCCACTCTCGGGTTGTCACCTGTTCAACCCGGAGTGAAACGCTCAGGTTCTGTGAGACTCGGTTCCGTCACCTGTCAAATGGAGATAATAGTGGTGTGTATCTTACGGGTCCGTTGGCAGAACTAACTGGGATAACTGGAAGCATGTGGTGAGCTGTGGTGTAGATGATGAGTGCATAAGAGCGCCTGCCTTCCCTTGGGCTCTCCCATCTCAGGAGCAGACATGCTCCCGGCCCTTGGGGCTGTCCCCTCTCTTGAATCTTCTACTGCTTATGCTCATGGCTGGAGATTTTTAGATGAGACGTGCAACACTGCCTTCATCCCCTGAATCCTCCGTGATGCACCTGGTCCCTCGCTCCGGGAAAGCCTCAAGATCCTGATTGCACGTACGTTTGCGTTAATGCGTGTTTGTCTAAAAGTCACCCCCTGTGATTGTCACAGCAGCCTTCGAGATGCCGTTACTGTCATCTTCTAAATTCAGACACTGAGCTAGCTACAGACAGCTTGCTTCCGGACACTTCAGTCATAGCAGAATAAAGAGTCGACCCTATACTATCTCGCCTCGGAGTTGATTTACGAAATCTAGAAAACCGACTTGTGTGACTGTGTTGATCCCCTCCCCCCGACCCCCCGGGGAGGGGCTGGCTTTCCTTATTTCTCCAGGAGCTCCTACTTATCCCTCCACACACAGCTCAGGACTCGCCTCCACCCTGGTGCCCGTCCTAAGCCCCCTCATCCCCTGGGAGATGTCATCTTGTCTGCCTTCGTAGCTCGTAACACATTATTATGTTAACAGGAGAAACCCTTGTGCCCTATTCAATTACTAGCTGGCGATTTAGCTGAACAAGCTGGGTGAAAGCAGGACTGATACAAAGTGATGGAATCATGCCTTAATCCTTTATTTCAACTTCAAACATCCCTCAAGGTTTTGGTGTAGGGCCAAGCCCTTGTTTTTGGAGTGTAGGGCCTCCCGTGAGCGTTCTGCGTCTTATTCCTAGTTCGAGCCACACCTCCGAGGTTTTCGCAGTGATTCTGTCTCCACTTCTTTGAAGTGGAGCAAGATCTTAAAGACGTTTTGTGGGGCAATCAGATTTTTCTGGGTTTAACGGTGTTTTACGGTTGGCTCTCTCACGCCTCGGCTGACAGCATTTTTTTTTTTTTTTTACTAATTCATGTTTAATGTGCCTTTTCTAAGCGTTCAGCTTCGATCTTGTAGATACAGCTTATCTCTTTTGCGCTCATATTTCATTACTTTAGGTTTGCTTACGTGGCGTAATTACAGTGATAGGAAGGACTATTAGCATACGTGGGTTCGGGAATAAACACACTGGCTTCTGGTGAGCAGACGGCAGGGCTGGTGGGCGTAGCAGAGGGCGGGCGTCCTGGAGGAGGCTGCCACTCGCTGTGGTCACCCAGCATGCCACGGGCCTTATGTCTTCACATGTACAGAGGGGACGGACCACAGGTTAGTCAGTAAGCGTCTGGTCACTTAAGAGAGCGTCTGATCACTTAAGAGAGCTCCTGCTCAGGACACTTCTATTCCATGTCTAGCCTAGAAAATAATGTCTCAAAGGTCTAACTTTGACCTTTCTAGTGAGTCCCAGAATCAAGCACAGTGACAGTGGCCCTCAATCAACATTGGACTAACTGACCCACCAAAAAAAACCCCAAAACTTGACTTTTCCACTGCCCATCTTCTGGTCCTGAGTGACAATCCAAAAGTCGGATAAAGGGAGAGAGAGAGAAAGGGTTAGCGAATGCATTTCTAATATTGCCGTAAGATACGATGACATATACCATTAAATAGTTAAATGTAAGGCAGCTACGGAGAAGTGGATTTCGTGTAATAGGTAATTAACCCGGGCAGCTCACGACCACAGGACAACAGCGAGACAACGCGCTCGATGGCATTTTATAAAGGATTGGGGGTGTTCTTACAAGAGGAAGAAAAAAAATCCACGCTTCCAGCCATTATATCTGACTACAAAAAGCCTCTCTCTCCGCCGATCGTGTTCAGGACCAGCCATGTAAGAAACTGTTCTACCCACTCAGATACCCTTGCAGGGCTGAGTTTATCATGTGCTTCTCGTGCCAGAGTAAAGACTCTTGACTGGAGCACCCGAAGAGGAAAGAGAGTGGACCTGAAGGCTATGAGACTTGACAAAGACGTTCTGCGGAGGGCGATTGGTTTGAGAGCAGAGGGTAGCGAATTGGTGATGGCAGGGATGTCCTCTTTCCTGAGATAAAGCAGGCGAGACCATTTAGCCTCGTGCTCGATAAGCGTTTGGGCCAAAATAGACTGAGCAAGCAGAGTTGGAAACTTACGGAAAATTTACATGACCACAGAAAATGGGATGGGAAGGAATATATTTATGTACATACATACACATATGTGTGTATATATTATATATATATATATATATATAATATATATAGTGTGTGTGTGTGTGTGTGTGTGTGTGTGTGTGTGTGTGTGTGTATAGAATAGAAGTAGCCCTCCATAGGATCTGGTGTGCACCTTCTCATTAGTTTCCCATATTAAGAATCTGTAGGCCGGTTTAATGATTCTCCTACTTCCTCAAGAGGGTAGGAAGCTGTTCTAGAAAAGGAAGAATAAAATGGTATTAAGCACTCATGGTGTGTACTCATCATGCTATTGGTTTAATATACGTTAACATTTTCCTTCGAATATAAGTTGCAATTGATTTTTGTAAGACCCACGTTCCATGAGGTGCCACTATGGAAAAAAAAAAAAAACACCCAACTCCCAATTAAACAATGGCACACCACCGATGTTAAAATTCACCTTGATTTCAGAGCTATTAAAATGTGAAAAATTAGGCATCTCGAATCTATGAGAGGTGATATCTCATTTCATCTCCCCCAAACCCTTCAACTAAATATTAATTTTGCCGGATGGAGACGGCGAGGCTCAGAGAAGTCAAGTAATTTGCCTAAAACCAACTAGGAGGTTAGAGTGAGAGCTGGAGTTTGCCCCAAATTATTCTCTCTCCAAATCCAGAGCCCTTTCCATACTTCCACGCTGCTGATCGAAATCAGTGCTTGCTCAGGACTCAGAGATTTAAAAAAAATAATAATAACAAAAGCCCTGGATTCTACGAAAAGCATTTACCTTGGGACTTATGTCCCTCCCACAGACCTTTCCTGTGACACCGGAGTCAGTGACAGCCATGGGCTCCTAAGTTCCTCCGGTTGGGTCTCTGTGTGGTGCCTGAACCCCCCGATGATGACTCTCCCCCAGGGAGCCATGTGGCTTCTGAGAAGCACACGCAGGACCGGGCCACGGGCAGCTCCGTGCACCTGCTGTGTGTGACCCTCGCTTTGCCCGAGTCACGCGTGCTGGCCCCGTCCGTGGAGACAGAGAGCGTTGGTCTCTCTGTCTGAACACCGCGGGGCCCCCCCCATGTTTGTGAACCGCTCTGAGGGCCCCTCCCAGACTTCTTCTCCCCAAGTTGAACATTCTCAGTTCCGTATAGGACATGGTACAGACGTCGGTCGGTCTGGCCGCCGAAGGGGTGACACTGGAGTTTGTCTGCACGCCTTTCAAAGAGAGGCGTTGGGAACTGACTTCGTCCCATGAGGAGTAGAGAGCTGTTGTTCCCCTCGCCTTAGGCGCACCCCGTGTTTCTCCTGATGAAACCGGGGAGTGAGTGCATTCGCTTTTCCCAGCTCCTCATCGGAGCGTGCGAACTCCTCCTCCTCCTCCTCCTGCCCCCTTCTTTACTCTCCTTCTCTCTTCCTTCTTTTTTCTTTTTTAAAACAAAACAAAACACATGCTGCTATGTAGGCAACGTGGACTTTAACATTCGTTTTGTTAGAATTGAGATTTTGAGCGTTTTTTATGTTTGTTTGTTTTTTTTCCATTTGATGGTCATCTCTACCCATTCTGTAACATCCTCAAAGGAGATTAAAAAATGTTTTCTACAGCTTTAATGAAATCATCGATGTACTAATTAAGCAGGACGGGGCCAAAGACAGAGCTCTTTGGGAGGGCAAAAGGGATCTTTTAGTCGTTCAGTTATCGGTCCACCACATTCTTCTGCCAAGCCCCCGCATTTCTCTGTCTTGCCTACAAGAATATCGGGGCTCTGCATACGCCGTCACATTCAACCTGGGCAGAGACCCCCATGTCAGATATTATTGTTCCCGTTCCATAGTGAGGCCAGCCGAGCCTCAGACGGGTGGGGTGGCTCGCCCGGGGCTACCTGCTCGTTAGAAGTGCGGAACCAGGATCTGCACCCCGGTTTTCAACCCCCCACCCCCTCTCCCGTGCTTGTACCCGTTGTGAATTCCTTTGCTGAAATCCAGAGATGGCGTTTTTACCTCATTTGTCCGAAGTGCAGGAGAGCACTGTGACCTCAAGAAGCCAAATGTCGTAGGAGAAGTGAGCTCCCTTCCCCCGCCCCCATCTCTTCTCCAAGCGGGCGAGAGAGTGGGTACATTCCTCTCGGAGGCTGGGATGCACGCCCTCACCTTCCCGCGGCCTCTCTCAGACGCAGATACAAAAGTAATGTTTGAAAAAGACGTGTCTTTCCTGGACCCTCTGGGCAACGGGGACAGTAGTTGATCCTGAAGGCCAGGACCTAGGTCCAGAGAAAATTGAGACTTTTAGAAGCTGGCAAAAGCTAGTTACCTGAACTCCTGGTCATAAAGTCTCTCTCTCCCCCTCCCTCCTTCCTTCCCTCCATCCACCTCCAACCAGAGTTAGAAAGCCTTGCTTTCACTCCCTTCCTCGGACATGCTATGAGGACTTCATCTTTCAGAATAAATTAAACTATTGCAAGTTAACAAAGAAAGGAAGAGAAAAACAACATAGGTGATAGAGGGAGCCAGCCCTGCTTACTCGACCCACAGCTGGTACCCAGGCGAGCAGGCGTGCCAGCAGGGGTGGGGTTCACGAGGGGTGACAGCCCAGGGCGAGGCAAGCCACACACCGAGGAAGCGTCCCCGGCAGGCAGTGTGTCTCTCCCCGGGGGACCGATCTCTGGTGGATCTCTTAATCTTCCAGGAGGAGTCTTTTTAACCATTAAGACGTCATACAAACAAGACGCCGACACTGCACTGCACGGGCACCTCATGCCTCTCAGACATAATTAATAACAGATGGTTCACGACTAAACAATACACTGACAATAAGGATAATTTAAATAACAACGGGGACGTCCTATCACCCTCTTTTATAACGAGAGAGCCCAGGTCGGTGAGAGAGCCCAGGTCGGTGTGTGCAGCGGAAGACAGGGAGTGGAGAGGGACCCCCTTGCTTCTCTGGCAAATGCTGCTGCACCCACTTTCTACATCCGTAGAGGCCTTTGCTCCAGGAGGAGGTCCATTCAGTACTTTTCTTCCAAAGGCGTCGCCGCCGATACATGAACTCACCAGCACCATGGATTGAGGTAAACCCCGGTGCATGAATACCGTCTTTCTGGACTGCTCATATAATACAGAGAAGAATTAGGGAATCCGCTGAAACTTTTATCTTTTTTATTTCTTTTCTTGAAAAGGAACTGTGCAACTCAAAATCAATTGCTAAGGGAAATGGTTCTACGTTATTCCCCATAAACCCACCTCGGGGATGGAAGGGCTGTGGGAGCCCCAGACGTGGTGTCTGTCTAGGGCGCTGATAACACAGAACGTGATTTTCGGCAACTCCCAAGTGACTCTTTCTGACACCCATTCCGTGTCAGACAGTGGCACCCTGTTTCCATGCGTATTTGTGTTTCCTGGGAGCCATGGTGAAGATGAAGGGGCTAGGAGACCCCTCTTTGTCCCTCTGATGAATATTCATAATTTTCTAAAATCATCTTATCGAGCAATGCCACCTAAAGACGCATTTTAGATCGAATGATCTATTCGTTCACGGATACGTTCGACAAGTATATATCAAGCACCTTCCGCGCTCTGCTAGGGACTAGCAACCATGAACAATAAGATTCCTCATCATCCTCAAGGAGCGGATAATCTCGCAGAGAGTCAGATGCGCACGCAGATGAGCGGAATGCAAAGAACCACGTAACAGATGCTTTGAAGAGGTGCAGACGCAGTCCTGTGGGAGGTCCACATCTCGTCAGAGAGGGCAGAACAAGCGTCGTGGAGATGGTGTCCTTCCGTCCCGAGCACTGAGCATCGATTCAGACCCAGGAGAGAATGGACACGAAAGCGAGGCAAGGCCCGAGAAGAGCAAGGAGACCATGGTGCAGCCAAAGCGTGAAGAGAACGGCATTTGAGGCTGCATGGCGGAGGCCCCTAAGCGCTGGGTTAGAAAACCGTCCTTTGGTCTCTTGGGCAGTGGGGAGCCATTGAAAGTTCTTGAGCAGCCAAGCGACAAAAGCAGAGCTTTGTTTTTGGAGCATGCACTCCAGTGGTACGTGGGGTGGAAGGGTCGGGCGAGAGCCTGGAAGGCCAGTAGGGGAGGTACGGGACCCCGGTGAGAGGGGCGAGAAGGGCTGAGGACCGGGATTAGGGTGATGGCCGTGGAAATGCAAAGGGGGGGCCTGGGCTTCGGGAAGCACTAGAGGCAGAACTCGATAGGATTTGGCAGCAGATTATGCGGGGGTGGGGGGCAGGGAGAGACTCACACATGACAGATAACGTGGAAGGGACGGGGATCTTTTGAGATAAATGGGTGAGTGCACTTGTGTGCTTGGGTGAGGGGATGGCAGGATCAGGAATAATCTTTTTAAAAGACAAATCAGATTTCATTGCTTCCCCTGCTTAATAATCTCTAAATGCCATTCCGCTGCATTTAGAATAAAACCCAACCTCCTTACCAGAGCCCAGCATCAGCTCCACAGGACCTGGGCCCTGGTCCCCGCGAACCGCACCCCTTAGCACTCCCCAGTGCTTCAGCCAGAGCCACACGGGCCTTTCGGTCCCTCCAGGGCACCAACGCCATCTCTACCTCAGGGCCTTTGCATTTGCTGCACCCTCTGCCCTCACGTGACTGGTCAGGTCTCCGCTTAAGTGTCATCTCCTCAGAGATGATAATAACCAATCACGATACCCACAGACGTGCTTAATCATCCTGCTTTCAGTTCTTTACAGCATGTACCGTAATCTGAAATCATCGTAATTTGCTTATTTTGTGTCCATTTCCCTCTATCGAAAGTGAGATTTAAGAGTGTGTCTTGTTCATAATGGATTATTATTATTAATAATAATAATAATAACTATTATTATTATTATTATTATTGGGCCTGGCACATACCAGCTGTTGTCGAATGAATGAGTGAATGAATGAATGAATGAATGAATGGTTTCTCTGGGGAATGCTGGCTTTTCACACAGGCGTCACGGTCAGGTAGAGATGGCCCACAAGGACTGGGGTGTGTGGACTCAGGGAGGGCCCTGGTCGGCACCTTTCTTACGGGAGGTGGACAGCAGAAGTATTCTAGCTCCTGGGCAAATCTGAGCAGTGGAGTCAGTTGCTTCTGCCTCAGCCACGGACCCCCACTTAACCCACAGGGTCCGAGCGAGTGTCCCTTGTCCTCCAGAGAGTGTCTTCCTCGGTAGACGTTAGCGAATGCTTCCTCTGTGAAGGAGTTTTGGAATTCCCGTCCTAGCGCTGCCCACAAGGCCCGCGGTACCTTAAAAATAATGTAAAATATTCGTAACTGCCTTTCACTGCGCACTTGTACCAGGCACTGTCCTCGGCGTTTTCACACCTTTTCTCACTTAATCCACCTCAAAACCTTGCAAAGCAGGTAAAAAAAAAAAAAAAATTCCCCAGTTTTGCATCTGAGGAAACATGAGATCCCCTCACACAGTGTCAGACCTGAAGTTCAAATCCAGGCCGAGGGACTCCAAAGCCTGAAGGCGTAACCGCTTTGCAGCGTCCTCTGTGCTGAGGTCTGTGTGGGGAAGAGGGTAGGGGGAGGCAGGTGGACAGAGGGTGGGAATCTTTATCTTCCTTTGAACCTGAATGTGACTTTGGGAAACAGCCAGGATCTGTAGAACAGAACCCCAGCCGTGCCACCTGATAGGTGTGTGACCTCAGACTAGTATCTCTCTCAACAGTAAAACGCCACCAAGAACACCGGCTCCCAGAATGGTGTTTGTAATGAATGCATCTGGCACATAGTGGGACTTCCTTTTGCATTCCTTTCTTTTTCCCATAAGACATACAACTAACTCTTGATGTTTTGGGCGTTTGTTTGACTCGTTGGTGGAGTGCTGAGTCCCTTGCTTCTCCTCCCCTTTCCTATTCTCCTGGCATTTAGGAGAATTGCGTAATAATTTGTTACCAGTTCTACGATGAAGGATCAGAGGTTGCACCACCGGGGAAAGGGACTGGAGAAATGAGGTGTGAAGTGGTCGCTTTAAATTACTCCTTCGTGACTGGGTGAAGTCTGGGACGCCAGGTGAGCGTGTGGGTCCCAGCTTCGCCATCTGTAAGAGCAGGTACTGTATCCTTGTCTTCCCCATCACAGGCTTGTGGCGAGGCTCAAGCGATGGCCACGAAAAGAACTTTGGAGAGCACAGAATTATGTGTAGTTATAAGCTGTTCTTATCAGTGCCATCATCATTGCAAAATGAGAGTCCATCCTTCTTTTTAGAAGGTCTAAAACAGTAATGCGCTCTGTTTGTAATCGCCAGAGTCAAACCCATGTCTCCCTTTATTCTACGGAGATGATGCTCAAACGACTCGCTTATTCCTTTATCTTTATACTTAAAGTTCTGGCTTCAATGAAGATGCTCTCTGCCCTGTTCGATAGGGGTAGCCAATATCCGCATGTGGCCGTTCAAATGAATATCAAGACTCAACAGACCGTTAGCCGTTGTCTGTTCCGACTTCCTAATTCTACGCACGAGAAGATTTAAGCCCACAGAAGCGGGATCACTTGCTCGAGCCCATGCGACTCTTCGCGGGGCTGCCACTGTCCTTTTCACAGTGTAACTGCGGACACGTGAGTGAGAGCAGATTCGTGTCCCGCCTGCAGGGCTGCTAACACCAGCCATCATCCCAGAAGAAAACATGCCCGAGACAGAACGTACAAGTCGCTTGCTCCTGTCATCCTGTACCCAGTGCTGCTGGCCAGCCCGCACGGTGGAGATACTTGCGGAGAGCCGGAGAGCACATGCTCTCATGGCTGTGTCTGTTCGGTCACAGATAACCCTGGGAGGCTGGCTGCCGGGAGAACCAGCGTATTTGGGGATTCAGACTTTCGAATAACTTCTCTGGACCAGCTCAGATTCCGTACGATTGGCTTCACTTTCTCTTTACACTCATTTAACTCATGAAATGTTGGATTTTTAAGCCCACTGCCAGGGAGAGTTGTTGTTCCCAGGATTATAGGCAGTATGAATGCAAAACGCTCACAGCTCTTGTACATAGTAGGTGTTGGTGTTGACCTTGGCCTTGTCTCTTCCTTCCAGCTCCGCCCACCCCATCCCATCCTCCCACCAGCCCTTTCCTAGGTAGCCAAGTCAACACATTGGGAGGACCCTAGATAACTGATTTTGAAAGTTCTTATCTCTTTGATTTAATCTTCATTGGGAGCCTACAATCAAGGGCCCAATCTGTTTACCATTGTAAAGATATAGGTGGGGCGGGGGTGGCTGCATAGTTTTAAAACTTGTCATCAAGACAAATCTGGTTGATATATAAAAGCATTTCTAGGACAACAGGGTATGTTCAAAGTAGGCAGTGAGCCAGAAACTCTGAGCTGCGTGCTCGCCCTCGCTCTCCATGTGTGTGTGTGTGTGTGTGTGCGTGTGCGTGTGCGTGTGCGTGTGTGTGCGCGCGCGCGCGCGTGTGTGTAGACCATCCGAGCAAGGGGTCCACTCTTCAGGTCAAGTGACCGTTGGGGCGTCGCTGGGAAGGGGGCTAGCTCGGTTCCTGAGAAAAAAATATACATACAGGTAGAGGTGAGTTCTGGTTCTGTGGTGCCTGAAGCGGATTCAATTCAGGGAAATTTCCTGCAAAAGAATATTCAAAAATACTTAGATACAGGATCTTGGAGTGGGGCTGTGAAGGAGAGAGGCCCCGAAGCTAAAGCTTCGTGGGCTTTTGTCTTCTGTGGAGAGAGGTTTAGGCCTAACTGGGCATGTTTCTGTGTGTCTACGATGTCCCATGTGGCCGGGACAGCGGGGACACTGAGTGGAAACCAATCATAGAAGGATGCTGGATGTGTGAGGTTATTGCATCAGGCATCTTTTAGTGACTTGTCTGGTATGGAAGCTACAAGAAAACGTTGAATTGGACCCTGTGGAAGAGAATCTGGGTGGTGAGGAGCGGGAAGGAGCCTCTTTCAACATGGGGAACAGAGTTCATCCCAATACTAACACTATCTGTTAGCGGTTCTATCTGACTTAATGAAGCGATGTTGAATTCTTTTTTTCTCTCTCTTGTTTTCTAAAAAAAAGCAACTTCTTCTCAACCTTCCCTCTGCTCTGACACACACACACACACACCCCTCCGACAAGTGGATTTTACACATCCATTGGCTTTGGTGACGATTTCCTTTTTTATTAAAGCAAATTAAAAACATTTTTTTCAATTCCAGTTGACATTCAACATTATTTTAGTTTCAGGTGTACAGCTTAGTGGTTAGACAGTCGGATACCTTACAAAGTGACCCCCCCCCCAGTAAGTCTGACACTCACCTGACACCACACGTAGTTATTACGATGTGACTGACTGTGTCCCCCAATGTTCTGTCTATCCATGAGTTTGTTTCTGTCTTGTTTGTTCGTTTATTTATTTATTTATTTAGATTTCACATAGAATTGGAATCACATGGTTCTTGTCTTTCTCTGACTTACTTTACTCAGCATAAAACCTTCTAGGTCCACCCATGTCATAGCACATGGTAAAACTGCATTCTTTTTTTTTTTTTATAGCTGAGTGATATTCCATCGTATCTATGTACCACATCTTCACCTGATAGTGATTTCTTGTAAGAGTGAATTAATTCATGCACAGAAGCTCAGAAATCAAGCTAAGTTTTTCAGAAGAGACTTTTAAAAAAAACTTTCCTTGACATATTGCTATCATCATTAAGTTTAAGCAGAGCATTCTATTCTGGCCTGCTTCTCATACTCATAAATAACTTATTCCCAGTCTATTTTAACTGAGTTGGCATTTCACACACACTTGGTATCGGCCTAAGGGAAAGTTAAGAGGGAAAAACAAAATGGAACCCATTCCTTTTTTTTTTTTTTGAGTCAAATAAAATCCAGGAGAAAATACTTCACGGAAACACGCCCGATAGGCTCAACTATTAAGGGCACAAAAATCGATGTATTTTTAAAGCCTCACACTTGGCACTAGTGGATCCTCAGGGGGAATAATGTCGAACTCTGTTGAAAGAAATTCTAGGAGACCATGAGAAGGGAGAGCAGATGGTGTTCCTGCGACTGGAGCCTGGATCTGCCCTCGTCCTAGAACCCCCTCCCCCACCTCAATCTCGGACACCACTCCCCCTCCGCCCAACGCACAGATAGATCCCTGTATCTCCTTTGAGGGCGGCTTCCTACTGGCCCAGCAGGTCTGACCGCCTCCTCTCTAGTCCAGATTTTATGTTCCTTTTCAGCTCTGATGATTACACTGTCAACTGCAGGCGCACTGCCCTGCAACTCACTTGCACGGACACCAACGAACCCCGTCCCCTCTCCTTGACAGAGCCTGGTGTCTCCTCACGGAGGCCCTTGAATGCCCATCTTTAAATCATTCACGATGCCACCTGCCTCTGTAGCCAGCTCCTTACCTTTTTTCGATGTCCAAGCTACCCACCCATCCCAAGAAAGCTCTAGCCATGTTACTTCTCCCAGGAGGGTTCTGGCCTGGGATGGAAGTGCTTTAAGGCAAAACTGTGGTCACGTTCGCCCGTAAGAGATGTGCTCCACAGCCTCGAGGGGCTTTAAAACCTAAGAGAGCAAATTCTTCCCAACCAATGTTCTGCTGACGGACCCAGTCAACACACCCCGGAATGCTGGGGGCTTTGTAGGGTCGCCACATTTCAGAATGGTGAGGGATCCCAGCGTATCCTTTGTCTCAACTTCTAAACGCTTACATCCCGCCTTTCATTACATGTCACCTGGGCAATGCTTAGCCAGAGAGGTTGTTGGAGGGAAAAAAAAAAAAAAAAGGCAAAACAAACCATTTCTCAGTCACTTCACTTGGATCCAGTCAGAACAAAAATGGATAGTTTGTGCTTTCTACACACCCATCTGAGGGGGAGCCGTTTACTTATTATTATTTTTTTAAATATAGAAAGTGATCAGATGCAAGAGGAAGGCAAATTCAAGAGGACTATTAGCCATCTTCTACGACCTGCTTCCCTCTTTCCCACGGACCCTTCTAAAAGACGCAGGAAGTGACGTAATCAGACCCGAGGACATCTTTGAAGAAAGGCCACTTTCTCTCCAGGCCCTGGCAGGGGGCCTCCTGAGAGAAGGTGCCATTTCTTTATATGCATCGTTTTTTCCCGTGGCTTTTTTGTATGTCTGTCCCGTTTCTCCCACCATTCTCGTTCATCTGTTTATTTATTCAGTCATTCCCTGAGTACCCGCCACTGTGCCAGATGCCAGGGGTCCCTAGAAACCATAGATACATGTCTTCCCTTCAGGAAGCGTGCTCTGTTAAGCAGTGATTAATACACAGTCCAGCATAAAGTGGCAAGAATTCTTACTAGCAGCCTGGAGGACGGAAGGTGGACGCCAGACGGCCGGGGGAAGCAGGGGAAGGAGACGACTCTTAGCCTGGGCTTTCCGTGGCTGAGGGGTCTTTTGCGTGAACAAATCGGGGAGGGAGGCGAGTGGAGGAAGGGCGCCCAGGAATAGGGAACAGAATGTGCAAAGTCACGCCGCCGTTTGAGAACCAGTCTTCCCGGTAAATCGTCGTTTTCTAGAAAAGAAACATTTTCAGAGAGAGTAGAAGGAAGTGAGCGAGGGCCCGGAAGAGGAAGGGACTGTCCCAGGACACGGAATTTGAACTTTATCCCGTGCGATTGTGACGGTACTTTGGAATAGGGCTCGGCTGGACGCAGATACCGAGACAGGCGGTGAGGGCCATTGGCGGTGGGAACGAGGAGGAAGGGGCCTGTTTGAAATGTTTGGGAGGTCGAAGCTGTAAGACAAGGTGGCGGTGAGGGCAGGGGAAGGGTTTAGGAAGACTCCGCCTTCTGGCTTCGGCACTTGGGTTTTAAAGGTGCTATTTTCTGATTTTTTTTTTTTTAAAGGGGAGGGGTGGTTATAAGAGAAGGATCAGCCACAGGAGATTGGTTCTGTTTACATTGAATCTGGAGACTGTGGGACAGCCCGATGCTGACGGGTAACGGAGCCTGTGGTTGAAAACATCCAGCTAGAGCGTTTGTTTCAGCTGACAGACGTGTGCTGTGGATTTGCCGGACGCCAGCCTTGAGGTCAACGGGTTGTCCAGAGATGCTGGTTTGAGGGCCACCTGTTTATCAGCGGCAGTGGAAACTATGGGGCATCACCCAGGAAGAGCGCGCTGAATGAAAAGAGAAGTGTTGGGGTGCAGCTCTGGGGAGGCCCAATGCCTGACGGAAAGGGAGAAGGGAGCGGAGAGAAAGTGAGATGAGAGAGTGCCATTTCAGAGGACACGTTAGGGAGAGAAATGCAAGAGGCACCGAGGTGTCAACGGTGCAAGTCCCGCCAAAGTCAGCCGGGACGTCGGCAGGCCAGTGCCAGCTCATTGGACGGTTCGAAGGCGTTGGGGACCTGGGTGAAAGCTGTCCCACCACGTGGGGTGGGTGGGAGCTTTGCATTGTCGTGTCTTAGGGGATCAGGTCTTCCAGTTCTCGTGTGCACCTTTAGGATGTGAGCAGTAGAAATATGGCCAAGAGCGGGACAGAGAGGGGACAGAGTGAGCAACGGTGTCGTTGATCATATTTTTTTTCTACGGGGAAGTCCAAGCCCTATGCACTCGAAATTGCTTAAAACTTTCAAAACCTTTCGCTCCCCTTCCTCATCTTATCCCTCAGCCCACTCCCTGCCCCCGCTGGCTGATGTCTCTCCTGGATTCTAGACGCATCTTCAGCTACTCGTGGACACCTCAACCGTGATCTCCCACGGGTCCCTGGAGCACAGCAAAACACATTCCCTTTCATCTAAACAGATGAAGTGTCCTCCTGTCTTCCTTCTCCTCGTTAAATGACACCACCTCTCACCCAGCCTCCTTCCGTCCAGCTAGTAACTCACTCCCTGCTTGCTTTCCTTCTCCCCCTTACCCTCAACATCCAAACAGTCTGTTCACTCCGCCTTAAAAATGTCTCCAGATTCAGCATTTCCTTCTCCATCTAGCGCTGTGTCCATCCTTCTTTTAAGACTTGTTTGTTTCATCATCATTTTGTGCGTGTTCATCTTTTCTCCTCGAAATCCTGAGATCATCGTGAGTATAGTTGTTCTCTTATCTAATCTCAGACCCCCGCCCCCCAAATGTCTGATCATATTTTTAACAGATACTTGAGATAACAGTAGATAATATTTTCGTATTTCTTAAAGGGATTGGATAGAGCGTGTATTAGATGCGCAATAAAGATTTCTTTATTGAGTATTGCTGGCTAAGAATCACCCCCGTGGCACAGAAACACAGATTCTCAGAACCGGAAGGGACCTTGGAGATGTCGTCCCTGGTTCCTTCAGTTACAAATGGCAAGGACCAAAAAAAAAAAAAAGAAAAAAAGAAAAAAAAAAAGCAATTCCGTGTAACAGTGATTACGCTGAGGGCTCTGGCGTGAGCCCTGAGTTCAATCCCTGACCTTGTCGTTTCATAGCCGTGAGGGGTTTTCGTTTACTTGTTTTTGGAAATTATTTAGGTCTCGGTCTCCTCACCTTGCAAACGGGGGGTAACCTTTCCTGGAAAGGTTACGTAAGAAAATGCACGTAATGAACCAGTCAGCGTGAACGGAGGATGAACTCGCTCGTCCTGCAGCTAGTTAGCGTTAAACCCAAACATAACCAGGTTTCCCAACTCCCCGCCTCGTGCTCCTCTCCACGGCCCCTGCGTTGTGCCAGAAAAGAGGAGCAAGACAGGGAGGATGCGGGCGACGTTCAGAAGTGGGTATTAAGGTGCCTCCAAGGAAAAGAAATTCCTACCACTTATGGAGGGGGGCTGTGTGCCACGTACCCCCTTCACTGCATACGTGCCATCCGCCCTCACACCAACGCTCCGGGGCGGCGTCATTATTCCAGAGCCAGAGACGGAACCCCGAGGCGTGGGCAGAATAAATAATTTACCCAGACCCAGATCTGTCTGACTGACCCCCAAACCCAGCCTCACTCCACGTGGCAAAAGGGACTCTGAACCAGACTTCGGTGGGGTCAGCCTTGACCGCTGTCCCTGCTCTTCGTGGCCGCCCCTTCGTGAGGCTGCGATTGCCACTTGTGGGAGGTCGCGGTGTGACGTGAGTGGACAGCGTTCTTACACCGTTGGTCCCACTGTGTAGGAGAATGAATCTGCGTAGATAGATGAAGACCCGACTGCCATTTGGAACCGGAATTCCTGGGGAACAGGCTGTCTGCACCTCGATGGCAGGGGACGGTGGTTTTTCTTTCTTTTTTCTTTTTTTTTTTCACTGTGAAATGCCACAGAGTCCAGGAATGATAAAATCACCCTGGTTTTTCTTACGAACTCCTAGAAGTCATCTTTGTTGGTATAAATGAGATCATTTAGCCTAATTAGTTCCAAGCTTAATTAGCAGTAATTATCCCAACATGGGAGTAATATCCAAGCAGGAAGTGCCGAGTCCTCGATTAGATAGATCTCTAATTGGTGTTACAATATTGTAATTAAAGCGTGTTTGCACGCCTCTGCCGCAGCCCGCGATTTGTCTCGTGTCTGATTAAACGGGGAGACCCGACAGCCTTGGAGGGGGCCAGGACGTCGGATCTGACTCATCCGGCATGTTAACCCCAGGAAGGAAGACGTCTGGGGGCCCTGCCTCCACAGGCACGGTGGATAAGCAGCCCTGAGCCGAGTGCATTCCTACCGGGAGAATGCGGACCAGGTCTGCCCATCTCCCCACTCCCGTGCAGTGTGTGCAAGAGATTTAAAACTTAAAGACTTAAGAAATCTTACAAACATAACTATTCGGCTGCAAGGCCGTTTGGTAAGTTTTGTACTTTTGAGGGCCGCCTCGTAGATAACCCGAAGGAGACTGGACAAAAAGAGCAAACAGCAGCAGCTGTCATTTATTGAGCATTTACTATGTGCCGATGTTGTGCTCAATGCTTTAGACATCAGCACGCATCACATCTCCAGAGAAACCCGCTGAGGTAGCTATCACGATCCCTGTTTTACAGACAAGAACCTGAAGATGAGGGAGTGGCTTCACCTGGTCAACTCCAAGGTCATCCCTTCAGGTCTCACCTTGAACGTCACTCCTCCAGAAGGCCACCTCCGACCACTAGACCAGGTTAGCTCCCCAGCGTGGCTCCTTGTCATTGTCCCTCACACACACATTTCTTTGTGATCTGATTGTCCCTCGTCCCCACCCAGTGATAAACTCATCGGTCGCCTCCTTCACACAGCGCCCAGCGCCTTGCGAAGTGCCAGCCACGTGGCAGGTGTTTAGCAAATAAGATGTCAGTGAACTGTCAGAAGTCACTCAGCTAACACGCTGTGTGATTCAAACTCAGCTCCGTGTGGTTCTGCAGTGTGCGTGGTTTCCATGGCACCACGCGTCCCGTTTTTAGTGTTTAAAATTCCAAAACTAAGTTTCCAGGGAGTACAAGTACAATGAATGTCTATTTGGGGCAGGGATAGGGGAATAGATTTTCTTCCCTCTCATTTCTAAAGGCTGTGTTGCAATTTTGCAAAGGCTCCCTTAACCACTTGCCATATTTACCTATTTCATACTTCGACCTTGTGTTATAATTTAGATATCTTGGCCCACGTGCCAACAATTGGTCATTGGATCTGATAAACCCAAGGAAATGAAAATAAACCAGATAGAATTTATGTGCATTGATACGTCATTGGATTCTGCAAATTTAGAAAAAGTAACTAACACTCTCAGAATCTATATTTCCATGGTGCCCAGGTACGGTTTGACACACCCCAAGAATGTCCAGTTATTTCGGACAGTGACACAAAATTCTCAGGAGGTTTTTTTTTTTTTTTTTCAAATTGACTTTGCTTGATGTTTTTTTAAAAATATGGCACATGATGCACTGTGGAGGAATGGGAGACAGGCTAGATCAGAGCAGATTCAATGCCTTTAAAATGTTGGGAATCAGCTGCTATTTAATCTTGGTCACTGATGAAACATATTTAGGGATTAAGAAGCTCAACGAGGATATTTGTTGACTCATTAAAAAGTTTCTTTAGCATTTTTTTAATGAGTGGATGATGCTTCCACAAACTATAAAATTCGCAACAGGGTATAAATGAAAAGGCTCCCCTTCCACTTCGCCCCTCCCTTTAGATGACCAATTTTTCCTATATCTTTCTGGAGATGTTCTATGCACACACAAATATATATATATATATTACTCAAAGGTAATATTTCTTGATGAAACATCATAGCACACACTGATTCATAAAGGTGAATTAGCTCACTTCCCAGTGTAGGCCAAGACAGGAAGTGAGAATGAGAAATTCAGCACACAGAAAACGAAAGCACGAAGCTCTGTTAGGTCAATTTTCTTGCAAAACTAAACATCGTGGTAATGGATTGAAATTTGAAATATAGCACTAATGAGTGAGACACGCTGCTCGGCTTATGACAACGGTGACGTCACCAAGTGTGAGTCTCGAGTCTTCCTGGGTTTTCCTGCTCTGACTAACTCTTAGGGAGACAGCACTCTATGGCTTTCTAATACCAGCATCACGAGGCAGAGGAGACGGGTTCCAGCCACGGTGAGCAATTTAACTGGCCGTTGGTCTCTGTCATCAGAGAAGTTAGACGAGAAAGCGAGGGTGAATTCATGCCCATCTAGGACCATCGAGAGAGAAAAGTCTATATAAAGGACGTTATTTTGTGTGGACAGGGCTTGACACGTATCTTGGATGACTGTTTTAGTGCGAGAATAATCCACAGAGCTTCCTGCAGTTATTAGCCTAACCTTTGGGAATGTTTTGGCTTTGGAACAAATAGAAATGATCTAACCAGGGTATTAAAATAATTGGATTTGCATTTATACAAGTAAAAAAAATAAATAAACCCGGGTTAAAATTGTCGCAGTAGGAGTACCTTATGCCATCCAAGGCACGCACTAGCCAAGGTCATCATCAGCTTACTGCGGTTTATATTTAGACTTTATTGAGCCCTGCACATGGCAGGCTCTGTAGAAGACTTGGTGCCCCGGGAACCGCTGGTCTCAAGCTCTTCATCGCGTCATTTTGTTTTTCAAAGACTCGCTGTAGTCCCCGTAGCTTTTCTTTTCACCAAGGGCTCGTCTTGAACGGAACTATTTGCCGATGCTTCTTTTATGGCTGGTGAAGGTGCTCGTGACTGAGGACAGTGTGACTCTCTTCTGAAATGTGCCTCTGGCAATCAAAAGGACCCATGCAACGGAACATTCTGGAAGCATTATCTAGGGCCGCAGGGACCTTTTGTCTTCATTTTAAATAGTCTGTTCCACGCACTTGCAGTTTGCGCCCCGATGTTTAGCGTAGAAAACATCACTGCTCGAGCTGGAACAGAGTGGCTCTAGTGTGGGGCTCCACCCTTTTTCTTCCCTGAGTGGAAAGATAAGCTTTTGCTTTGTTTCTCTGGACCTCGATCGTCCCATTTGTCCTGATAGATGTTAGACCAACTGATCTCAAAGGCCCCTTTTGTCTTTGGCATTTTACCAGTGAGAGCTTTGGAGCAGTGCTTTCAAAGTTTTTCCACCAATTCTCTCTCTCTCTCTCTCTCTCTCTCTCTCTCTCTGTTAATGTCTTCATGATATCAAGCTTTGAATGAATCAGGCTATAATCCATAAGACAGACAAATCAACCCATTATTAGGCCTACAGGGACAAACTCCAAATATTTCTGAAATCTACGTTAATTGATTGCTTTCCTTTTACTCAGCTTCCATTTAGAAAAACCTTCCCCCTCTGTGAAACCCTAATACAATTTGTGTTCTCCCTCTCACGGTGTATCTCCTCCTCCCAGCTCCTGGCCAGCTTTTCTTTGCCATTTTAATATTTCCAAGAATCTGCCTTTCTCCTCCTGCCAAGTGACAAGTGTGTGTACCTTACTTTAGTTACTCTCCCTTCAGCCATTAATAAATCTCGTTAGTACTGCTGTCTTTTAGGGCGGCGGGGACCACGTGACATTCGTCTCACTAGGCGTTCGGAGAAGGGTGGTTGGACTTCTGGCAACTCCTCTCCATCACATCCTTCAGACCTTCCTCCCAAGAAACCTTTCTGGACTAATTCAATTCAGACTTGGCATCCCTTTTAATTTGCATTCCATAATACTTCTGTACACATGGTTCGCATCACATTAACTTGTGTGTTATTTGTTCTAGCTCTTCCCTTTGAAGTCTGAGCGAAGCAGAAGGGCAAGGTACCTGGGCTTGGAAGTAGGAAACTTGGGTGCTGTCTCCGTTCATTTACTAGTTGAATGACAAAAGACGGTCTCCTTCAGTTCAGCCTCCCTGGGTTTCCATGTTTGTTGTTGTTGTTTAGTTTAAAAGATGAAAGGGTGAGGAAGGATCAAATGATTCCAGCCTTCGAATTTGGGGCATATTGTTTCCCTAACAAGATTAGGAAAAGGCAGAGAATATCCTTTTTTCATTGTTGTTACGGACAATAGATAGTATTGGTCCCCATGAGTGGTACTTAATAAATTCTAACTTAGAAAATGACCTCTCTTCTGCTCAGGTGTGAAAGTTGCTTGCACACCCGGGGTGCGTGACCCTCCTAGGTCAGAGCCCGGGACCCGAAGGGGCTCTGGGATCCACTCTGGGAAGCGCCCTTGCTGACGTGGTCCACGCCGCGCTGGTCATCGGCTTGAGGGGTGCACCTAACAGCGTTGCCTGTTTAAGCAAATGTGTTTATGGTTTGTGCTGCTTTCCTCAGGCAGATCATTTCCTCGGGAGTAATGAGGGCTGTGAGCGATATGGTTGAAATCCTTCCCCGGGCCAGAGATGGAGAAGCACGTGATGTGCAGCTAGCCCATTAGCCGGCTAAGTCTGGCAAATATTAACTCGGGAGCCACAGCCGCAGTGAGGAGACAGCCGTCTGCCCACCTTCCTGAACCCACCACCTTGGGGGCGGGGGGTGGGGGGGCGGTTTCTGATTTTCCTTTCCTCCACTAGAGCATCATGCTCATTTTCCACTTTCATTCATTCTTCTTTCTCCTCTCTTTAAAAAAAAGAAAAGAAAAGAAAAGCGGAACTGAAACAAGACATTGTATTTTCTCCGTGTATCTCCAGCTGGAAACAAACGCTGCTATTCTGAGTTCAGGGCGGAACGTTTTTCTTCTTTTTTCCTTAAGTGGCGTACCAGGCGTTTCTTTATCGTCTCTGCCTCCGATGCCTGGGCCTGGGAAGGGGTCTGGTCTTCCAGACGTGTGCGGGAACAGAGAGCCTCACGCGGGCAGCCGGGGGCAGAATGGATGGGCTGTGGGAGCAGCTCGGAACCACGCCTCTACGTGTCCCCGAGAAGCCTTCCTGGGAGGGAGAGAAGCACATGGTATTTTTCCATATGGCAGAGGAGGGAGTGACATATGAGGTGGAAGAGAGCTAACACACGTCCGCGTGTATGTAAAGAAAAGACTTATAACTCGCAGGGAGGAGTTGCGGTTTAGGTTAAAACCACAGAGGAAGTGAAGGACATTACCACCTTCCTCTCTGTGGGTGGAAGATTCTCCTTGGCTGGTCTCCTGGGCCCTGTGAGGCTGCGTCTCCCTGTAGGAATATGTTTATTGCCACCCTTCTAGAAAAGTCCAATGCATTGTGGTTTGTGGTCTCGGAGAGTGTAGGCTTGATTTGTAAAGCCTGAATGTGCCCTGAAGTACCCCCCTCTCCAAACCTGCTGTCCTAGCATGCGCCCCTTATCTTCACTAGAAAAGCAAAGAACGAAAGCTCTCTGGGGAATGAAGGGAAGGAAAAAGCCTTTCCCAAATTATCTCCGCAAGTCCTGATTCGATGCTGATTCTCCTTGGTTTTCCTGGAAGAGACCTTGCAAGTTGTGACTTGAACAAAAAAAGTATTAGTAGCTGTGTTCACCGTTTACCGAGGACTCACTATATCCTGGGTCAACTTCCAACAGTTCTGAGAGATGGGTTCCGTAATTTTTATTTGTATAGGCGAGAAAGCCGAGGCTGAGGAACATCAACTCATCTTATCGTGAACCTTGAACTCGGGTGTGTTTGCTGGAACCCCTGGGCTCTCCTTAAAATCCTGGCTTCAGAAATATTTTAGCCGCTGGTGCCACAGACTTAGAAGACTTCAAAACTAGCTCTGCCCCTTACCACCTCATGACCCTGGGCGAATTATTGGACCCCTTTAGCTCGTCTCTGGTCTGCCGTGACGTGTAGGACGATTGCTTTGATGATTCTGGCAAAACTCCTTCTTACTGGCTCATTAGAATGAAAGGAAGCAGTTGGTATAAAGGCGTAGCAAAGCTCCTGGCGTACAGTACACTCCCCAAAAGACGGCCAGTACACTCGTGGTGCATAGGTCATAGGTCAGGTTCTAGACTAAACTGAAAGAGGTGGAGTTTGCCGGAAGGAACCTTCCATGTCTTTAAACGGCCCTGTCTTAACTCTCCCCTGAAAGATGCACGCAGAGGTAAATAAATGGCTATGCTGCCCCCTGCAAGAGAGCAGTCCTAGCTCTTCAGAGACACAAACAAAAGAAGCAAGCTTTCCTAGTAGAGTTCTGTTCTTTTAAACCTGGAGGCAAGGGTTGTGTTTCGGTTTATTGCTTGGGGAGTGGAGTGGGGGCGGTGGCATCGCAGTGCCCCCAGCCATACTGCACGAGGACCTGAGGCAACCCTTTAATCTCGGGCTTGTTTTCTGGATGTGCTCAGGGCAGGCGCAGTCACAGATTCCAGGTCTCAGCTGCTTTTGATCAGAACTTTCTTTTTTTTTTTGTTTCTTCCTCTGGTGATTTTTGCATGAATTTTAGACCCCGATGCCTGTCAGTTGCCTGAGTCTGGTTTTCATTGCAGATTTTGTCAAGATTTTACATCGAGGTTGCATTTGAAAGGCTTTTTCTGTTTTCCTCCTCCGACTGTTGTTGTGTATGCACTTCAGATTCTGGAGGGTTTTTTTTTTTCCAGTTTATTTTAAATATAATATTAGTGTGTTTTCCTGATTACGAAAGTAATGACTACCCGTTGTCGACAATCAGAACAAAATAACAAAGGAAAAAAGTAATCACGCACAGGCCCAGCGTTCAGTGTAATGCAATTACATCAGTCTTTCCTTTATGCAAATATATGTTTCTAGCTGTATGAATATATGTACATATATTTTGCAAAATAAGGATAATACACATTTTGTATCCTGCTTTTTTTTTCTTTCTTTTTTTTTACATAACTTTATATCATGAGGACGTTTTTCACGTCAAAATATTTTTTTTTTCTGAAGGTTTATGGCCACATAATATTTCACCGCCTAATTGTACCAAGGTGTATTTAACCGTTCCCATTCTGCCGGATGTCTAGATGCTGGCTTTGTGCACATTTCTGTCGGAGTTGCCATATCGCCGTGTTCCTTATAAATAATTTCTAGAGAGGGAATTATGAGGACAATTAAGGAAAAGAATATATACTTTAAATGTTTTGTTTACGAAGCACTTGTACCTGATTATTGTAATACTGACGAGCCTGCGTGTGGTCTTTTGAAAGCCTCTTGATATATTGTGGCAAATTGATTTCCACAATGGAACTCTAGGACAGGGCAAACTGTCACCCATGGGCCATATCTGTCTGTCCCGTGGCCTGTTTTTGTACAGCTCGTGAGCTCAGAATGGTCTCACATGTTTAAATGGTGGGAAAAAAATCAAGGGAAGAATAACAGTGTATGACATATTAACATCCTATGGAACTCACATTTCAGTTGCTGTAAATAATGTGTTTGGGGCACAGTCCTGGTCACTCATTTACATACTGTCCGTGGCTGATGTCACCCTCCAGAGCTGAGTAGTAGTGACAGAGGCTGTCTGGCTTGCAAGGCCCCCGATAAGTGCCGTCTGCTCTTCCCAGACTCGGTTTGCTGAACCCCACTCGATCCTGTGAGCTGCATATGATTTTCTTATCATTCCTTCCAAAAAGTCAACAAATATTTACCAAGTATGTACCGTGTGTCAGCCCTTCACAGAAAATGCAGTCTATGTGTTATTTCTTTGCTTACCAGTTAGTGTGAATGTTTTCATAACATTCAAGTGGTTTTTTTTTTCCCTGTTAATTTTCTGTGTGCGTGAAATGTTAAAGTTCAACTCGGGTGTTTATTTTTTCCAGACGCTTTGTATGGACTCTTTATACACTAAGACTATAAACTTCAGTCATATTGGTCGAGATCCTGTTTGTTGGAAATATTTCGTTTCCGTTAGATTTGTTGACCTTTTAGCTTTGATTTTTTTTTTTTTACATACAGAATTTTACATTTTTATGTAGGCACATCTCTTGAATTATTTATTTATTTTTTTCCCCCTTTGATTTCATTCTAAGAATATCTTTTCCTCTCCCCAAGGTCAGATAAATATTCATCTATGTTTTCTTCTAGGTTTTTTTTTTTTTTTTTAAACTGATTCTTTTTTACCGTTTTATCTCTTTAACTCCTCTGGAATTTTGTTTTATTATATGATGTGAGACTAGGATCTTAAATATTTTTTTTCAAACAGCAGATTATTCCACCATTATTTCTTGAGTCATCCTTCCTTTCCTTACTTACCTATGAAGTCACCTTTAACCAATTCTTATGTATCCCGGGATGTGTTCCTAGCCCACATTCCAGTTCTCTTTAATGGTGTGTGTGCGTGCGTGTGCGTGCGCGTGCACGTGCACGTGCGTGTGTGTGTGTGTGTGAGAGAGAGAGAGAGACTGCCGACTCCTTGTGCGTGTTCACTTTGTTTTTCCTGATTAGGCCTGGACAGTTCACAGATTCTGGCTGGATTTGGGGATTTGTATGTTTCTGTTCCTCTGGTGTATTACGCCTTTACAATTGTAAATTTCAGTAGCGTCACCCCTTCTCCTGTGTCAGGAATGCAGTATAAGCTTATCTCCCAAAAGTACACAAGTGGTAAGGAACCTCCCTACCAAACAGGAGATAAAAGGCCAGGGCCAGGCCTCGTAGGTATGTGACCCGCCAACCGTGGAGCTCATTCATAACCACACCGGCTGACAGCAGCTGCTAGCATCTGTAACCTACGAGGCTGAAGGTTTTCTGGCCACATAGTATCAACTGGCATAAAAAGAGCACATCTCAGGAAGAGGTTCCCAGAAGCACTGTTACACGATGTGCAGCCCCTAACCTTCTGTTAACGGCTCACCCCAACCCGACCTCGCCTCACAGTGGACTCATTTCATTTAACAGGTGTGAAAATTGGATTTTACCACAGAGGAGTGGGGAGTGACGACTACCTATCGGGTCTGCTATTTCGGGAAGTGGCGACTGTGGCGGCATTCGTTCAGAGATTTGCTATGCATGCGACATTTAATTAGAGATGGGGGCCTTGAAAACGGATTTGCGATCTTTGTCATTTTAAGAGTGCTGGTTTTAAAAAAAATTTTTTTTTTCCTTCTCTTAGTTTTTCTGTCTGACAGCCTTCTTTCCCGTGTAGGTTGCACACATCCTACCTAGGATCTGAATATTTTATATGGCACCATTCTGCCAAGAGAAGAACCTCAGGGGTGTGACAGAGAGAGCAGCTTAGGCGGGTGGTGGGGGTGGCCTGAGGTTTGGATGCTGATATTAGTCACACGTGGAGACTAAGAATGGAGGGGGATGATTAAATAATTTTCGTGTTGATTAATCGCTGTCTGGTCCGGGCCTCCGTTTGATGGAGGTATTGGGGCCACTCTGCGACTCTCTAATGAGGGGATTCTTGAAAATCAGGAGTTTGGATTTAATTACCTGTTGTTAGAGACTACAGAGACAGCTTCAAAGTTAGTATCTGGTTAACCAGTCTGCTTGTTTACTATCATGGCGAAGGAGGTGGCTGAATTTATTACTGTGTGGCGTTTCTAGCACGCTTAGTTCTCCCCGAGTGCCTGAAACTTATTTATGTATGTACATTGGTTGCGCTCCGCAGCACTCCCTTGAGATGAGTGGGTGATAAGTTTTATTATCAACTGCTTTTCCAACGAGAAAAGGGGAGCTCTTGAACAGAGAAGGGTCTGGCCTGCGTGTTCAACTCAGAGCCCCTCCCCCCCCAGGTCACCTTGTTAGGGG
The DNA here is from genome assembly GCA_004027375.1 of Macroglossus sobrinus. Classification (NCBI taxonomy): domain Eukaryota; kingdom Metazoa; phylum Chordata; class Mammalia; order Chiroptera; family Pteropodidae; genus Macroglossus; species Macroglossus sobrinus. The sequence continues at coordinate 11,545 of PVKZ01005870.1, read as the reverse complement.
GTCCTCGACAAAATGGCCATAAAGGGCGCCGTGGTGGCCTTCCTCTGCCCCCTCCCGGTCCTGTGTGCCACCTGCGCCTCATCCTGTGCCCCACTAACCCCAGTGGGCGCTCCCGCAAAATAAACATCATGGCGGGTCTTGGCCCCTGAAGCCGGGTGGGGGCTCTGCAGCTCCTCATGGCGCCTTCCTCACAAAGGCACCTTGCTCTCCTGCTTTTCTTCGAAAGGCCCTGTTGTCCTCACTGCCCAGCTCAGGTCCCTGGAGTCACCTGTGACTCAGCTCCTCTACCCACTTCAGTTGCCCAGTGAGCTGTGTAGATCCTGCCCACCCCCCCAAATATCCACCTTCCTCCCTTCCTTTCTCAGCCCCCCACCCCCCCTCACCGCCACTGCTGTCACTCAGGCCCACAGGACTCTCTACCTGGAGCACTCTAACAGCCCTTACCTGTGTTCCCACCTAAACTTCCCATCCTGAAGTCGCCTGTCCTAGCTTTGATGGACATCTCTCTCCGGCTGGGGCCATTTTTAGGCGTTCCCATTGCCTTTCAGTCCAAGTGCAGATTCTTACCTGGCACTCAGAGCCCACCTTCCTGTTTGGCCTTCTCTCCTAAGCCGCTGAACAACTGTATTGTGTGTCAAGATCACCTGGGGAGCCAGGTACACAGGTGCCTGGGCCTGAGACGGTCTGACCAGGCGGGTGTGCTGTGGGGCGGGAACCTGCGGGGTCACCAGGTGCGCCCCCAGGTGCGCCATGGGCAGGCTCCCTGGGCCACCCGCTTTCCCCACGTTCTCGGCCAGCCCTAGGCTTTGGGCCCCTGTGCCTGGCTGTGTTGTGCCTTGAGCCTCAAACACTCCCCTCCCTGCGCCGTCTCCACCTGTTGAAATGTTTCTCATGCTTTAAGGCCTGGCTCAAGGAGCTCCTCCTCCAGGAAGCTTTTCCTGATTGTTCCAAAGGGGTTAGTGAGGACGCTGACTCCTCAGCAGTAAGTGTGAGGTCCTTTCACACCGCTCAGCCCCGCTGCCCCAGTGTCCCCCGAGCCCCCCACACTGCATCGCAGGCTCCCAACCGGCCCTTTCCACATACCTCCGCCAGGAATGCGGGGCCCCTCCCCCCGCCCCTCCCCCACCCCTCCCTCACCCCGCTCCCTGGTTTAAACTTATACTCCTGGGCTCAGCTCATATGTCACTTCCTCCGGGCCACATTCATCACAGCTAGCGGGCTTTCTAGACTCTCCCCTGCCCCCACCGGCAGCAACTCACTCGGGCCAGGCATCCCTAAGGGAGGACTCAAGGGCAGGGAGCTTAGCTTCGCGGTGTACCTGTTTAACTTAACCCCAGGCAAGTGACCTTGGCTGGCTTAAGGTGGTGTTCTGGCGCGAGGCCCTGGCACGGAGTGAGCCCCAGCCTGCCCTGGCCGCAGGCAGCACGGGGCCCACCCCCAGCCGTCCCTCCCCCAGAGGGGTCTTTGCTCTCTGCGCTGCTGGCTGCTCCTCCGCGTCTCTTCTGCATGCGACGCGTGTCATTCCCCGGACGGGACCCGCCGCCACCCTGAACCCGCCGCCACCCTGGCGGGGGGGGGGGGGAGACCTTGGAGCATTTCGCTCTCTGTCCCTCAGCCTGGTTCCTCAGGCTTGGCCTGGAGCTCAGTAAAGGGTTGTTTAGTTCAATTGCAGGGCGTTGTGCTCAGCTAGCTGCAGGACAACCCCGTTTAGGGGTTAACTGATAACTCGAGGAGAAGTTCAGCTCCTCTGGGGGCATTTGCATTTTAATGGAAGCTTAAAACCCCGAAGGAAAGGTGCCCTCATGGGGGGATCGGGCGGGGTTGCGGGAGGGTCGCTTTGGGAGGGGCTGGACTGAGGGGGGTGGGGCGGGGGGCGGGGAGAGGGGCTGGAGGAAAGTCACTTTTCCAGCCCAGAAGTCCTTCCTTCCACGCTTCGGGGACATGGGACCCCTCGGGGCAGTCCGATGAAGCCAATGGACAGAATGCGTTTAAACCCATAAAATAAACCGCGTTACAGAAATAGTTGCGAAAAGTGATCCGACGATTAAAAACCACCACATCTGTGCTAGAGTAATAACGTGCTTCTGCATTAGGGCACGCATAAAAAGGGCCGTTGGCAGATCTAATTCGTAACTCCTGTAATTCCGTCGCAGCCATGAGTGTAAGCCATACTTGGGACATCGGCCACAACTGGAAGTGGGGGGGTGTGAGGATATCTGTGATCCCATTGGTGGAGAAGGCGTGGGCTGCTCATACCTTCTTAACCTGTTGCCTAGTTCTCGGTGGAAGGAAATGATGAATATCAGAAGTTAGTGAAAGGAAAGGTATATCTCCCCCCACCCCACCCCCATCCGACTCCACCATAGAGCCCGGGGATTAGAGACCTCGCTTCGCTGCCCCCACCCCCATCCTGTGGGTGGTGGGTGGTCCGGAGGCCAGCGTCTTCCACCCTGGACCCCCCTTTCTATACTCCCCTACCTCTACATTGAACGCCCAGATTCTTATTATTTTAACCCTTGATTTCCACAAACAAGGACCGTGGTCTAAATGTGCTTCACTTGCTCCAGAGATGGGAAATAAGGAGAAAGGAAAAGGATGCCCAGGCCGGGGGAAGGGACGGGATCTTTCAGTCCTGAGCCCCGGTAGGCATCCCCTCCCCCCAAGGTTCTCATCTCCGGTGGGGGTGGGGCGAGTGGCGGGGAGGCCTCCGCCTTCCGAGGTGGGGGAGCAGCTGCCTCGGGTACCTGAAAGTCTCTTCCAGATTCAGAAGTCAGGCATCCAGGGATGGGCCAGCACAGGACCCGCCCTTCCTGGCGATCAGGGATTATGTGACACATTGTTGCTCTTGAAACACTGCGCTCCCTGAGGCTGATCGTATCCCTGACTGGGATAAAAGTGTTTGTGGTTCTCTTTTTAGCGTCAAAATGCAGGGAACAGATTCTGACCCTCCTTGTGTGTTTTAGTCACTTAGAGTCAGTGTCACCCCCGGATGGATTTGCCCTACTGTTTCCTGCGCTTCAGGGCGCCTACGTCTGCCTTCAGCCATGGCATGCTTGGGGGAGACCAGTCAACCTGAACTTGAGCCGGACTTGTTGCTACGGTGTTCATTAGCCCTGACAAACCATCCCCTCTGTCCCTAAATGGGTAATGACACCAGAGGTTTCGCCCTTGACATCTTTCTTTTATCTCGTGGGCCTTGTCCTCTGGCGAGCTGGTTGGTTTTTATTGCTTCAGCTCTCACCTCTGCCCCTCGAGCCTGCCCCTCACCTGGTGGGCCGTCTCTACGGCTGTGTCCGGCTGTCACTCTGAAACTTAACTCTGTATGTTCCTTTGCAAACCAGCTTCGCCTTTCTAAAAAGCCTGCTTTATTTAGGTCTTCTTTACAAACCAAATAGTCTCCCATTTTAAGTGCATGATTCAATGACTTTTTGGGAAACTGACAGTCTTGTGTAACCATCCCCCAAATCCAGCTGTAGAAAGATCCCTCGTTCTTATCGGCGGTCCCTCTCCATTCCCACTCCACCCCACCCCTTAATCTGCTGTCTCTGTGTATTTGCCTTTCTCAGACATTTATAATCGGTCTTTCATATCTGGCTTTTCCTCTCACCTAGCGTGGTGATTTTGAGGTGAGTGCATGTGGTAGCACGTATCAGTACTTCTTTTTATTGCTGAATATCGTCTGTTGTATGGATGGACCACAGTTTATTCATCCTCTCATCAGCGGATGGACATTTGGGTGGGTGGTTTCCGCGTTTGGGCCGTTAGAGCTGCTATAGGACATTTCACATCCAGGCCTGTGTGGCCATATGTTTCTGCTTCTCTTAGGAGAGGGATCGCTGGGTCATATCATATGGCAAACGTATGTTTAACTCTTCAGGAAACTCTTCAACTGTTCTCAAAGGTGGCTGCACCGTTTTACATACATACACAGCAATGGATGAAAGCTGCAGTTTCTCCCCATTTTTTAATGTCACCATCCCTAGTTGGTGTGTAGCGTTATTTCCCTGAAGACCAGTGTCACTTGTGAACCACCCCCCTTTCTGAGCACAGCAACCCCGTTTCCACGGATGTTATGGCTGGAAACCAAACTTCAGTCTCTCTTCCGTCCCCTCGTCGTTCCGGGCTGCCGAAGCGAGCTGGGTTCGCCTCTCCCTCCCCCGCCCCCGTGACGCTGCCCACCGATTGCCCGCAGCCTCCCAGCCGCTCTCCACGCTGCTTCTAGTTCTCTCTTCAAGCCTGCCTTTCCCGTAGCTGCGGATCAGCTGTCAGAAGAGTAACAGGAAAATGGCATGGACACGGCATCGGGGAGTCCGTGCTCAGGTCCAGGAATCACACTCGTTGTCACGTGACCTTGAATCAGTTGCATAACTAACGTATCTGAGCCCGGCCTCCTTCACTGAGTTACTGGACCTCTCTGAGTCCATTTCCTCTTGTGTGCAAGGTGAGAACCAGAACAGAGCCGGTCTCACAGAGGTGGTGTAAGCCAACCACATACTCCATGGAGAGTCCTTCCACGGTGCCAGGCTGTGGGGAGCCCTTTAGTCAGCGCCTGCTGGTATTCTGCGAATGGTCCTCGTGACTGTCATCATTAGTCATCGTCACGCACCTCACATGGGTCTCATAAGGCTCGAACGTGGCTGGGGCTGCGAAGGTGTTTGGGGGAAGAGCGTGCGAATCGCGGTGGTGCTATTCTTGACACTGGTTCCCCCTTGCTCGGGGGGGAGGGTGGAGAGAGGCATTGCAGGATGGCGACAAGGACGCCGGCGTGGGCGCCAGCCTAGCACTCAGTCTGCACTGTGCTAGTTCACGGCAGTGAGGCTCGGGCAAGTCATTTAACCTCTGCATTTTGGTTTTCTCATCTGCGAAATGGATTTAATTATACATCCCGTTCAGGACGATAGTGTGAGGAAGGGGGCGGTCCAGTAAACTGTGGCTTTTTTTTTTTTTAAAAGCTCACAGTGTATCCTCGTAGGTTTATATCCAGTGTAACGAAGTCCCACCTATTTACCCCACTGTACCCCCCACCGCTTCCCACCATGCACGCTGGGGAGCGGCTGTTGTGTGGGGAGGCGTTGGAGCCTCCACCTCAGGCTGACTGGGGTTTCCATCTCAGCTCCCAATTCTGCGTGAGTTTAGCAGTTACTTACCCTCGAAACATCTGGCCCCTCACCTGTACAACGGGAATAACAGTTCATCCCTCGTGGGGTTGTTACGTGCATTAAATGAGACGCTAGACATGTACTTAGAGCAGTGCTTGGCACGTGCACATGACGAATAGTCGATGGATGGCAGCCATCGACTGTCAGTTCAGTTGTTTGCAGCCACCTTTGCCATCATCATTTTCCGTCCGCACATGTGCTGCTGTCCTTTCGTTCTCTGGCTGGGCTCCTTGTCTCTGCCTCCTGGGTCATCTTCCACTTCTGTGTCCAAACCTCATTCGAACGCTAAACTCTCTCTCTTATTCTTCAAGGCCCACTTCACCTTCTCATCCTTTGAATGATTGCTTCCGACCTCACGCTCTGATCACTGCCTGTCTCCCCTGGCTGGAAATCCAGCATTTGTGTCGCGTCTGTGATACACTTTAGGGATGAATTGTCCTTAAACTTTTCCCCCTTGGCTGGATTATAAGATTCCTGACAAGGATTATGTCTTCATCTTCTGATAAAATTCTTATTCAGTTTGGCACCAGACAAATATTAGGTGCTTATTCATTTTTTTATTGATAGACAATAACTAAGAAAGGAAACACGTAAAAGCCGTTATGAAAATGAAAAACCAGGGCTTTTTCTTGATCGCCTGGAGAGTCCCCTTCATTAATATGAGGATCCACACTGGTCCTGAGTGTAATTACTTTTGCCCAAATGCAGATTGGAATGGAGAAGGGGGCTGTGGGTGGAGAGTCCCAACGTCAAGGTCAGCCCTGTTTGTTAGCTTAGGAAAGCTCGTCTTTGCTGACACGAACGACCTCGTTTTTGTTTTCGTCACTTCTTGACAACTCTCTTCAATCGCACCCCTTCCTCCCATCCCAGAGGACCTGCTGCCCTCAGAAAGCCCTCTGAGTATTTCCTTCTAGCTTGAATTTCTCTGGAAGGTTCTCCAAGCTTCAGAATCAGCCTTTTCTTTCTTCCCCACTATTTTCCCTCAGTATAGTTAGTTATAGTTAATAAGGATAGAGGTCTGGTCAGAAAAATTATTAAAATAAAGCAAGCTAAGACTTTCTTGTGTTACTCTTCCCAAGGGCTTGGGGAAGTGACATCTTGAATCTGAATTTCTCTTGGCAGAATTTAAAGGCATGTGTTAAGAGCTGACGAGGTACCAGTGAGATTTGGGGTGAGACTCAGAGCTGAGGAGATGGTCTTTTAGGGCTTCTTTAGGGGAGCCTAAATCTACTCCCATCGTGGGTGATCCAGAGGTGATAAAATGCAATCACAGTAACCGACATGTACTGAGCACTTACTATGTGCCAGGCACATTTCCCACATCCAAGTAGTTACTCATGTATTCCTCACGCTACTCTGTGAGCAAAAAAGTATCATTACTCCATTTAAGGGAGAAAAAACCGAACCCTAGAAAGGTTAAGTAATGTTTCTGATGGCAGAGCTGAGTGTCATAGACAGACCGGCTGATTGACAGGCCCCTCCCCCCAGAAATGGCCCTGTTAAATCATGGGTCTCCCCTCGTAAGCATTCTGGGAAAAATGCAAGGACCAGTTTCATGAGAAAAAAACTAGGCATCATTGTCATCATCATCATCATCATCTTCATCATCACCATCATCACGTTGGACTCAGGGGAGTGCCACTGCATAGGATGCAGGGCACTGCATAGGATGCTAAGACAGAGGCGTCCAGCACCGCTGAGTGTCTGAGTCAGTCTGTCCCCTGACCCCTTCAATGTCGCCCCAAATGGCTCCACTTCCGTGAAGCAGTTTCTGCTCACCTCGCCCAACCCCTGAATGACGGCTCTCCTCTGATTGCCATTTTACCTCCTGCCTCTGCTCTGCCATTTATCTGCTCCTTTCTGTCTTGTATTGTGGTTATTTATCTACATTGTCACACAGCCGCGCCTTCGCACATGGCTGAGGCCTTTGCCTGGCTGACTTGTATCCTTTAAGACTCCACTCGTGTCCTTTTGCATTCCCTGATTCTCCTGTTTGGATTAGAGACCTCTCCTTCGTGTGCCCCATTTTCATCCATATCACTGCACGTGTTATAACTGACTGTAAACGTTTACTTAGTATTCCCAATGAGATAGGTCCCACATCCCAACATCAGGGAACTTGCCTTATACTTATTAGAATCTTCAATATTTTGAACAATACCTGTTACCAATGAGGCGCTTACTAAACTTAAATGTATACAACCTTATATATTAATTATATCTCAATAACATTGGCGGGGAGAAGAAGACCATACCAGAATATCATTAGATCTTGGAATTCAAACTCTAAGGGATTCAGAAAGGAAAGGATATTCATCATTCATTGGATGGATTTGGTGATTAGTTCCGGCCATAGAGGAGAGAGAATTTTGGTAGAATGGTTGGGTTATTACAGAGTAGGAAAAAGAATATTGGTGGCAGGGAAAGTAGGTTACCCTTTGGGTAAATTGGGAATTAAAAGGGAGAAAAAAAGATCGTCAGCGTAAGAAACATGTTATCGAAGATATGAACACAAAGGGTAAGTTAATGGTAGAGAGATAATTGAGCAGAACCCTTCAGAGCTGGGATGAGATGACAGGGTTGGTCTTGCCATGGATCCAAAGGGCAAAATTCCTGGAGAAATGTCTAGGAGAAGAAAATGAAAGCAGTCGTAAAAAAAAAAACCACACACACACACACACACAGAATTATCGCCGGGGAAGAGGTTCAGAATAAGAAGTGGAACTGTGTGCATTAGTGAAAAATGGAGAGAAAAAGGGACGTGTGACTGTAAGGACAGACATGAAGAGCTGGTGTGGAGATCACGAGATTTTGGGGAGGAGTGGTCAGAGCACACGACACACCCCCGTGGTTTCTTGTGAAGCCATCGTGGGCCACGGTTAGGTTGGGACCCTGGGGAAGGGGGTCGGCATTTATATACATCAGCATCAGTTTCTGCATCAGTCATTTAGGGCTTGGGAATAGCAGGTTGAGCTTCACACAGCCTGACTTCTAGAAGGCGGACCGTGAGGGTAGGAGGCAAAAGCATGTAGATGGGAGTGTGAGAATGAAGGAGAATCGTTGGCAGTCCCTTCTTAAGGCGTCTGTCGTGTCACAGATCTGTCGGGGCTTTCACAGATAGGGTGCCCCGTAATTCCCAAATCGTGGAAAGCGGATAAGCAGTGACACAGGACGAGGCCCAAGTTCGCATTGAGAGTGTCAAAGGCCCCGGGTAGAGCTGCAGGAAGGAAGGAGGTGAGAATGTCTATCTCTTCCTGATGAAAGCGACACTTAGCCTGAAATTTTCCCGGCAGAGATGACGCTCTGGGACTGCCCCCCTGACCCCCATGGCCTGGTGAAAGCTCGGGCAGGGCGGTTTGTTGCCCCTTCATGGGCGACCTAAAGAAGAAACCACTTCCCAGGGTCGAGATGCTATTTCATTCTGACCCTTCACTGTCCGTCATAAATTACCCTCTCGGTAGTATTCCTTTGAGGTTGAAATTCGCCAGTTTTGGTTTGGACAGTGAGGGAGATGAATCGGTTAGAAACAGTATAAGCGGCAGGAAATTGTGGACAAACTGAGGGGTTTGACCAAGGGAAGAATTTATTAGGACCTCTGAGACCCCTGGTACCCGCTGGCTGAGTGGGCACAGCCTGAGTCTTAATTCCATCCTTTCTAAGGTAGGACTTCACGTTCTCTCCTCCAAAAACAAATGCCGTGACGAATGAAGGATCCTGGGGATATAGAACAGTGTGATGGAGTGCTGGGCTTAAATTCTAGTCCCTGAAGATGGGCGTCATCTTGGCAAGTCATTAAACTTCTGTCTTAGAATTCTCATCTGTAAACTGGTGGGATAACAGGGTGGGGGGAGGGGTCCTTCTTAACATTTAGGTATAAGTTCATCAAGAGCTAAGATAACAAAATTAGTTTGAAAGTGGAGTTGACAGGTAGAAAAGACAGCACAGGCAACCTTAAATAAGGGATGCTGGGATTATTTGAAAAACTAAGAAGCCAGTCATGTCATCCACGTTTGCAAATTTCAGAAAGTAAAAAAGTTAAACCCAGGTTTCTTCAGTGTCGAAGGCCTTTATTTATTTTTTTTAACGGTTTTACCACTTGGATTTAAAAAATGATTTATCTTAGAATTTCTAGAGTAGTAGAAACAGTTTGAAGCTTTTACTTATAGTATGATTTTTTAAAATGATTTCATCATTCTCCGTCAGTATTTATGTATATACAGTAGGCTTGATTCCTATACAGCAAAACGGAATCCTTTCTCAGATGAGATAGAAATGCATGGAAGCTGGAAAATTCAGAGGACAAACGTTTAGTAAAATAGATAAACTATTTGATAAAATAAATCACATTTTAAAACACATTTCTATCCCATGTGCCATGTGGCTGTGGAGATGCTAACCATCAGATGTCACGACTTTTAGCCTACTTAAATCTTCAGTATTATTCCTCTTTTTACCCTAGAGTTACCCAGGTAATATTCACTTGCATTTTTCTTCTGGTTCAGTAAATAACTTTGAACTTTGACACACAGAGCTACGTGGGGGTTATGATGCCTAATAAAATGGTTAAGACTTTTTTGGATGTGTAGGGTTATAAAGAGCTTGTTTTTGAGTTTCTGAGTAAACGTGGTCTCGTCTGGCACATTCTGCCCACAGCTCATTTAGTCGTGGTTTTCCCTCATAGATACAGTCTGTGGATTTGTTCTTGCCTCCTATATTAGCGATCCCAAGTGTTTCTTGGGGTTAGTTGTCTTTTCTTATGTCCATACCCGACTCTTTTCTTCTCACCTTCTTTTACAGAAGTTCTTACCTGTGTTACATCAACCCTTCAATCGCCAAACCTTGACCAAAGGAAGCGTTCTACGTTAATGATTTCCCATGTAGAATTCTTCAACTGATCTTAGATTTATATTGTTTCTACCTTTTCTATCTTTTGTATCTATTTATATCCTCAGTCATAATAGAAGACAAAGAAAACATCTTGCTATGAGAAAACAGTTTTTCACAGGCTCGAAGCTGGGGAGACATAGTAGAGAAACTTCTGTGATCAGTCGAGTTGTGAATGGTTTCCAAAGCTCTATCTTTCCTTCCGAAAGGTTGTCCCCAAGGAAAGCTTCCTATCTGAGACAGGGAAGCCAACACAAATAAGTATCCTGGTTAAAACCATGAGTGATAGAAGCAAAAGCAGAAGAAACTGTATCTACTTCTCTTGGCCATCTTGCCTCCTCCATCTGCCTTTGTGGGGAATACACAGTACATTGTAACACAGGCAGTCTTCATTTAGCCAATTCTGAGAAGCTGCGCGGCCAGGGCACTAGTTGCAAAACATCTGACATTAAGACTACAAACGCAGAGATGTGTTTTTTTCCGGGGCAAGGGGAGGGCTGTGCAGCAGACAGGTCTGTAGTAACAGTTGTCCACGGTGGCAGCGAGGGCCACAAAGATAAACCAGGAGTAGCGGGATTCTGAGCTTTATTCAGCTACATGCGCTCACCATGATGCCGTCATTTTTCCTGCCAAAGAAAAAGTGCTGTCCAACGGGTTACTCTCTCACTTCGCAGGGGACAGTGCCGGGGTGCCCCGGCTTTGAGCTCTCCAGAGCAGAGGCCTTCTGCAAAATCAGGGGAGCGATACTGCGATTAAAAAGCGGTCGTGAATCGTTTCGAGGCTTTGGGAAGAAGGTCCCCTATGGGCACTAGGTAGCGATGCGTGAGCGGGGCTGGGCCAGATATGGAAGGAGAGACCCCGCACCAGCCACCGCGCCTGCAGGACCCTGCCAAGAGTCTGCTTTGGAGAGGGTGGAGGAGCGCGCAGCCCCAGAGGGGCCTGCTCCCCTGGGAGGGCAGAAAGCCGGCGACAGCCAAGGCTGTGCAGAGATTGCGCGGGGAAGGCGAGGGACCGGAGAGAGAGGATGGGGCCGGCTGGAGTCGCGTCCTGGAGGTGTGACCGGGTAGCGCTGAGACTGAGGACTAGGCCGGCTAGGGCAGCAGAAGAGTGTGAGTGAAAGACCCCAGCCTTCGGCAGCTCCCAATCCGTTTCTGTCAAATATGGCCAAATTCCACGCTGCCCTTCCCCCCTCTGTGCCTCCCCCCAGGCGCGTTGTGTTGCTCCCCAGAGCTGCGGGTGGTAACTGGGGGTGGGGGGGTCCGGGCGAGGGTGTGCATGGTGCGGGGTTGGGGGGAAAGGTGCGGGAAAGGAGAGGGCCTCCCTGGCCGCACCTCCCAGCCCCGCCCGCCCCAGGGGAGGGTCTTTCAGTTGAGAAAGAGGACTCTGCCGCTTTAAGGTGGGGAGTAGGCGTCACCTCTGGCCGGGTGACGGACTGGGGAGGGAACCTGGTGGGCGTGTCCATGCGAGGCGGGAGGTGGGGCTGGCGGTGGGCGGTCCCACGG
>PVKZ01005869.1:0-44678 GCA_004027375.1 Macroglossus sobrinus | reverse complement strand
TTTCTTTCTCTTTCTTTCTTTCTTTCTTTCTTTCTTTCTTTCTTTCTTTCTTTCTTTCTTTCTTTTCTTTTCTTTTCTTTTCTTTTCTTTCTTTCTTTCTTTTCTTTCTTTCTTTCTTTCTTTCTTTCTTTCTTTCTTTCTTTCTTTCTTTCCTTTCTTTCTTTCTTTCTTTCTTTCTTTCTTTCTTTCTTTCTTTCTTTCTTTCTTTTTCTTTCTTTCTTTCTTTTCTATCTATCTATCTATCTATCTATCTACCTACCTACCTACCTACCTACCTACCTACCTACCTATCTACCTACCTATCATCTATCTACCTTCTATCTATGTCTAATATATCATCTATCAATCTCTATCATCTATCTATCTATCTATCTATCTATCTATCTATCTATCTATCTATCTACCTATCTACCTACCTACCTACCTACCTACCTACCTACCTAACTATCTAATCTATCTCATTGAAGCCACAACAGCAGTTGGGCCAATTACAATTCACGTTGACACCATATGAAAAAAATGAACATAAAGTTTGGATAATGCAATAATTCCGAAGAACTAAAATATGACCATTCTTTCAAAGGACTCCTAGTTGATCCCAATTCATAGAACAGAGGGAATAACTGAAGTTTCGGGTAGAGAGACAAAAAATAAACCAGTGACAATTACGTTAGAATCAGGTTAAGGTATCAATATCCATGAGAACTGTTAGAATATTAAGACATCAATATCGAAAGAATGATCAAAGGGAAAGAGACCATATATTTTTTTGAGGAAAAGTGAAGAGCCACAGCATCGCAGGGATCCATTCACCATGATGGCTATGCGGTCACCCAGAATGTCGGCCTCGTCCATGTGGTGGGTGGTCAGCAGGATGGTCCGATTCTGTTTGTACTGGAGGAGCACGTCCCAGGTGGCTCTCCTCGAGGCTGGGTCCATGCCGGACGTTGGCTCATCAAGTATCACCACCTAGGGACAAAAAGGACAATTCCATGACCGCTGTGAAGCATTACGTGCCACTAGCGTCTCATCGGCCACAGGGCTTACTCTGGTTTTGCTTTGGTGGTCGCTTGTCCAAATGAGCTCACTAACATAAGCAGCGTAGACTAAAACTGAATTAGAAATGCCGGAATCATTGCAAACTCGTGATCATTTTAGATCCACAAGGTTGATCACGGGACTCCACCTGGGATTTCATTTGGGAGGGTCCTTTTTGGACTTCTGGAGACTTATCAGCTCTCAGGTTTAGGTCAGCTGATTTTTTAACAACAGCTTCAGTGGGGATCAATGTTCAGCTCTTATTTACGTGTACCTTGGAGCCCCCTATGAGTGCTATGATGATGGAGAGTTTGCGCTTCATTCCTCCACTCAGCGACTCGGAAAATGCGTGCTGCTTTTCCAGCAGGTTAAAAGTAGACAGCATTCGGTCAATTTCCAGAAAGCACTTCTTGCGAGGGATTCCTTTGACCTGGAAAGAGGAGGCAGAGTTTGCAGGGTGCTTCCAAGTTCATGTGCAGGAACAATTTCACCAGCATTTCTCTTTCATCATCACCTCCCCTTTGCCTCTGTTTATGTCTGAAGGAGGATTCCTCACTAAGTTTTGAACTTTCTAAGAATAACGATGTTGATGGTAGCTATTTTATCTTAAGGACACGGATAGAGTTGAGGGGGAAAAAACCCAACATATCTTTGGCTTACCACACCGTAGAAATAAAGGTGTTCCGATACGGTCAGGTAATTAAACAGCAGGTCTTGCTGGGGGCACAAGCCCAGACTTTTCCGGATCTGGACCATCTCCTTTGAGATGTCATAGCCATTGATATAGGCCTCTCCGCTCGTAGCAGGATAGAGACCTACGACCAAGCAGAAGATGTAACAGAAACTTAGTTCTCATGAAGGAACGTGGCAACAAACTTCATCAGCGCCTCAACGTCAAAGCGTACTTACAGGCGAACCATTAGAATTAGCAACATCTTACCACCTCGCACCCGTGAGAAGGGCTGGTATCCATGGGACCGGCCATGAGAAGCGTTGGAGAGGAGGTGGAGAAAGAGGGCCCCCTCGCACACTGCTGCTGGGAATGCAAATTGGTGCAGCTACTAGGGAAACAGTGTGGAGGGTCCTTGAAAAATTAAGAATGGAATTACCATATGGCCCAGCATCCCTCTTCCGGGTATCTCCTTGAAAATTTTAAAAGCACTTCTTCGTAAAGATACACACACACACACACACATACATTCACTGCAGCATTATTTACAACAGTCAAGACATGGAACAAACCAGGTGTCCTTCAACAGGTGATTGGGTAAAGAGGACGTGGTACATTTATACAGTGGAATATTACTCAGCCGTAAAAAAGGTAAAGGTAAAATACCACCCTCTTGCACAACATGAATGGATCTTAAAAGTTATTATGTGAATTTATTTCCATAAATTAGATGGAAAAGGACAAGAACCATATGATTTCACTCATATGTGGCATATAAAACAACAAGCAACAAATGAACAAATAAAACAAACATAGATACAGACAACAGGATAGCGATTACAAGGGAGTGAGGGAAGGATGAGAAGGGCAAAGGAAATCAAATGCAAGGTGACAGAAGGGTTCTAGACTTTGGGTGGTGAGCACACAAGACAGTACACAGATGCTGTATTATAAAATCGTACCCTCAGGATCTATTATATATATTGTTATTAACCGGTATTAAGCTCAATAAGTTTAATAAAAAATAAAACTAATGCTCTCATAAGCTTTTAAAAAACATGAGGATTTTGTGTTATTAGAGGTACATTCAGGAGAGGTATTCTGTTTGCTTGCTTTGAATTCTTATTTTGCAAAAATCCAAACCTACAGAAAAGTTGCAAGAATAATACAATAAATTGTCTTACACTCTTCAACTCAAAAAAGAATTAGCAATATCTCACACAGAATAAAATTCTCGAAAATATCAATTGTTAATTTTGGAGTGATGATAATAGAAATAATTTATTTTGTATTTTTGGCTTCATTAACTGTATGTTCTAATTTTCAGTGAGTATAAATGAGTACAAATCATTCAGGTAATAAAAACACTTAAAGAGTTTGTTAAATTAGAACATTCCAGCAATGCCATAATCATTTACAACATTTATGAATTACGTTATAAGCTGCGTTCTATACTAGATTGTGGTAGATGCTTTGAAAACTGAAAATCGAGATGATAAAATTATTATTGAAAATTTTAAATTCTACTTGGGGGAGGTAATACACAATAACCTAAAATAGTTTTAAAATATGTATATGACATTTATCCATAGCTGTGATAACTGGTGAAGTTCAGTAGGAAAATATAACTTTCAATCCAGTAAATCATTAATCCTACTTTTAAAATACACTACAAAGAGGATACATGTATTGAGAGATATCTAGAATGACATGAGTGACCGTTTGTCCCAAAGTACCCCTGTTGTCCTGCAGTCCCATCTGTCATCATGTTTATTTCAGATGCTTTTTTTTTAACAATGTATTTTTCTTTCAGATGCATTGAAATGAGAGTATTTGGGTCTCTCTAAATTTATTCTATTTGGAGCTTGTTGAGCTTCTTGGATATGTGGATTAACGTATTCAGCAAATCTGGGAAGTTTCAATCATTATTTCTTAGAATACCTTTTTTGCTTTTTTCTTTTTCTCCTCTCCTCACATTCCCATTACAAGTATGCTGGGGCACTTACAAAGTTTTATCACATTTCTCTGAGGCTTTGCTAATTTTTTAAACTCTTTTTTCTTTCCATTACTCAGACTGTATAACCTCTATCTTCAAGTTCACCAATTCTCTCTTCTGAAAATTCACATCTACTGTTGATCCCCTTCAATAAAATTTTCACCTTGGTTATTGTACTTTTTAACTCCACAATTCCCACCTGGTTTTTAAAAAATATTTTCTATCTTTCTATTGATATTTCCTACTTATGGAGATCTTCTTTTCATACATTCTATTGTTTCTTTAATCACGGTTTCCTTTAGTTCTTTGAACATGATTATAACAGTTACTTGAATGTCTTCGAAAAACCTGGCAACTGACATCTCTCACGAGAAGGTATTTCCGACTTAGAAAGTAGATTATTAAAAGACTTTATGTGTCACTGAAATGACTCAACTGTTAACACTCTGGTAAGCTCTATCTACAGGGTCTGTGTGAGCCCCCCACCCCCACCCCGCGAACAGAGCTAAACACATACCTGAGAGAATGGACAGCGTAGTGGATTTTCCTGCCCCATTATGTCCTAGAAGAACAGTGATTTGCCCCTCATATAAATTCAAGGACAAGTCTTTTAAAGCTATTTTGGTTGTGTTCTGCACTCGGAACTCCTGTGGGGGAAAAAAAACCCAAAATGCTCATTTTATCTATCAGTTTCACTTCAAAAAAACAAGCACTCATATGGACTATCTACAGAAGAATTAACATCACATCGTTAACCTCATGAGGAAAATATTCAAAATGTAAGAAGGACAAAACCGTGAAAAGAAAAAAAACATTTAAAGGCTTAACAGGAGTTTCAGAATTTCACAGAAAATCTATAAATATCCCCTGAGCAAACTCATCCAGGCCTGTTTGTTTCAATTACCATCTTGAAGCTGATAATGCCACAATCTTTTCAGTCATTGCCTTTGTGTTAATTTGGAGGACTTCTCATTAAAAACCTGGCTAGAACATTTAAGATATAGATGTTCTAGAGGCATCTCAAGTTTCTTGTGTGTAGACTAGCAGTGCTTCTGCTTAAGATGCAAAAAGCTAAAAAGAGCATCATTACCACTCTAGCAAACAAGTACCTAAATAATCTATGAAATCGTAACTTTTCTCGAACCCATCAGAGAGGTGAGTTTTCCAGACAACTAACACGTTTAAATGTGCAGACAGATGAGATGCCTTCGAGAACACATGGGACATAAATATTTGCTTACCTAGAGCAGACACAGGTGCTATATAAACCAGTGAGAAAATTTTGGTTACATTTTTAATGAAAGTGAAATGAAAACAGCTTGAGAAACACCGTATTTAAGTGGGAGAGTTGGTATTCAAGCTTATTTCATTTAGGCTTAAAGTATGTATTCCTTCCAACACACGCACTGATGGTGAACTGAAGCAAAACACCTTGTGTAACAAAAAAATATGTGCTATTTCTTTTTTCCTCCAACTGACAGTGAGCGTTTTCTCCCTAGGTGCCCTCATCCCATCCCCTTCCTAGATCTGACAGCCAGGCTCATGTAACCACTTCTTTGAAATCTCCACTTGATGACTGTCTAAAGTGCCTTTGTCCAAAATGGAGCTCTTACTTCCCCAAACCTTCGCTTAACACACTAACTAAATAAACGTCCAACGTTCCCCCAGTGTCTCCACTATCCATACACGGCTCCACTAATCACCCACTTGCTCAAGCCACAAAACTATCAGCCACCTCAGTTTCCTCCTTTTCCTTCAACACACATCCAGACACTCATTCTCTGTGGCTCTCGGCTCTACGCTCTGTGCTCCCCGCTCTGCCTTCTGAAGCATCCTTCCTTTGCTGCGAAAGGCAGCCCACGTCTACAGCTGAGATTTCGGCCTGCCTTCTACGTGTAGATGTTGACCATCCAAAGTTCTCTTTTTGTGATTTTATTATCTCTGTCTTTTGGGGTATAAGCTCATGGTGCTGCTGCTAGCGCTATTTTCCTTAAAACATCGGGCTCACTCTGGCCACACGGGCCATGCTCACAGACAGAATCGAAACAACCCTTCTCGACCTTTGGCTACCGCTGAGGCTCCTGATAACGTCATCTGACCGAACAGCTCTCTGAAGCACCACATCAGATCCTACCGAGGTCTTAAAACAAAGGGCTTTGGTCACTATTTTGGCTTCAACATCAGGCCTTTTTTTTTTTTTTTTTTTGACAGTGACCTGGATTTTCTCTGTGACTGGAAGATACAGCTTAATGTCAGCATCGCCTGCCATCTAGAGAGGCCAGCGGCTCTCAAAACAACAGCCATCCTGGGTATCCCTCTCCTCTCTCCTGTGGACTCCATATTACTCAGAAGCCGGGTGGCTCTTTCACCCGTGTATGCCCAAGAAGACCTTTCGTGCCACTAGTTGGGTGGATTTTCTATTTTCCACGTTACTGCCCGTGATGGTGTTTGATGGATTTTTCTATCGCTACCGTTTTCACTAACAGCCCCTCACCTACATCCAGCCTTCGGTGGCAGCCGCCTCCACGACTATCTGGTTTCGGCTAAGAGTCTGTTCTGGGCCATTCAGGCCCTCCCCAATGCTCTCCTCCAGGTTCTCCCAGCTTCCCTCACTTCCCAATCCCAGAACCACTCCGGCAATATTTGTTTTTTTTTGTTGTTGTTATGGCAGCGTCCTACTCCCAGGTACCAAATCTATTTATCTATCACTGAGGAGTACATGACCCCCAAACTAACTGGCTTAAAACAACAATAAACTTTTTTTATTCCTTATAGTTTCCAGCCTCAGAAGGGCTCAGGTGGGCGGCTCTGTCTCAGGGTCTGTCACTTTGATTTTTCATTCAAAATGTTGGCAAGGGCTACTACAGCCATCTGAAAACTCAGTGGAGATGAGAGGACCCACTTTCAAAGCCGCTCAGTCACGTGACTGGCAAGTTGGTACTGGTTGCTGGAGGATGGACTCCGTTCAACCCCCGTGAGTCTCTCTCCAGTCATTTGGGGGTGGACGATCGCTAATCAGGTGTCCTGGGACGTGCCCTCCAAGACAGGGGTTGGCAGCCGGAAGGCTACAGGAGAGGAAATGAGCCCACAGGGGTGCTCTCGAGACCATCACCTGTGTGAGGTGGGGCAAGGGGCCGCCGTGCGGCACAGCACCAGCAAAGCCAGCCCTGGGGCGCAATGGGCCCGGCTGTGCGTGAGGGGACCTTGTTCGCGTTCTGCGATGGCCTTATTTTCAGAGAAGCTTTAACGGACGACCTCCAGAACGGTTCCTGCTCCCCATCCTACCTCGTCATGACTAGGTCATCACCCTATCTGCTGTCCTAACGACATTTCCTGGGCCCTGAAATTGTCTCAACTGTCCACTTGTTTTGTTGCTAACCCACTTTCATTCACACTAGAAGGTCAGCTCCTTGAAAGTGTGGATCTTCTATGGCTTTCTCATTGGTCAGTGCCAAGAATGAATGAATTAATTAATTAATTAATGGTACAAAGGAGGCCCTGGTTCTTCTGAGCAGTCTCGTGGGCCTGGATGTGAGAGTCTGAGGAGACTACAGGAGGAATGCGCATCACAGCGGCTCTGAGGGGCCATCTGGTGGGAGAGGCAGAGAGAGAGAAGCGGGGAATGGAGCTGAGGACACGATCCTAGCCCACGTGCTCCTGGAGCCAGCCGCACCCAGCCCTAATCTACGTTTTCGTTTACTAATAGTCACCAAAATAGTTTTACGTGAATGGATTTCCTGAGGACCTCAGGTAAGAGACTGAGTTTGCATTTTCGGTTGATAGAACCAAAATAGAGATAGGATGTGGTACCCTGGAGGCAGAGACGACCGCAGGTGTATAAACATGCCCCAGATCCGCTGAATTTGCATGGAGGGATGTGGGATTCTAGAAGCTGTGGGGTTAGGAGCTCAAATAGAGGTTAGGTAGACCTGTGACAGGCAACGGGGTGCCGGTAAATATACTGGACGCTACGTGCCTGCAATTGGTCCAGACAAACAGAGAGCTCCCAGTCCTCTCCCGATGAGTTTGCAAACACATGCAAGACATTTGTGAACAGAAATTCATGTTCACGTACTCAAAATAGTCAAAACTCCACTAGACTCTACCTTGCTAAATGAGAGTATTCATAGAACACCACCATTGTGGTTTAGAGAAAAACTGACTTCATTCTAGAGAAAAGAGAAAGGTTTCTAGATACCATGTGAATTTCATTTATGTCTTTCAAACAGGAAGTCATCTCATCAGGACGGCCAGCACCTGTGATTAGCACGAGATCTCCTTCTTGGGATCCCCCGGAAGCAAACATTTACAAACTAAGCATCAGTCCCATCGAGAGAGAGACCATAAAACGATACCTTGCTCAGATGTTGGAGCTGGATACCTGTCACCAGGTGAGTGGGTTCATTTTCAAAATACCTGCTTTCAGTCGTCTCATAGAATTGCCTTGTTTCGCTTTTCTTTTTAGGTTTTTCCCCAAACCAGAATGAGCGCTGAGGAGGGCATAAAAAAGCAATCATGACAAAAAAGCACTGAGAAACAAAGCATTCGAAAATACCGTTAGCCCGTTACCCTTTGTATGGAGATGGGCAGAAAATTTCTTGGGATGCAAATGTAGAGCTAATTGGCTGTAACTGGAATCCCCAAGGCATGAAAGCAGGCTAGTCTGTTGAAATCATAACTGGCCAAGAGTAAACCGCTCCAAAATGAGGTCATAGCAGCATGTATGATATCACTCTCTGTCATCTCTTCCTCTTAGCAACACATAAACCAACGAAAATAGGGGGAAAGACTGAGAAGGGAGGGCAAGGTATACGTGCTGCCTATTTTGCTAAGAGATCTGGGCTGACCAAAGGAAGAAATCAGGCGGTGAGCACACAGCTATGAAACACAACAAAACCTCCTCTTGTTCGCATCCAAAGAACCATCCCGAATTAATTCCTTTATGCCGGAGTTCAATCCCTTCTGAAACATTCGCCTGCAGAAGTGATGGTGATGGAGTTCTCAGAATTCGTAAAGTGTGGGGTTGGAGGCCATTACCTACAGATTATTTATATTTGTTTATAGTGGAGGCTTTATAGTGTGCTAGGAAAGGGCTAGTGAATTCATAGGCCCAGAACAATTAGAATGATTCCTTCATCTGATTTTTTGATTCAATTACAGACGGTGCAAAAGTAACTAACGATGGTTTTTATGTAAATTACAAAACAGGCCCATGGGGACTGACTGTGGCCTCACCAACCGCAGAAGCATCACAACTCACCAGCAAAAAGAAGTTCCAGGGCTTGGCCACGCCATATTCTCCCGGAAATACCGCTTCTATGTACCAGGCTATGAGACCATACAAGACAGCATCCAACAGAAACGTCCCCAGGGTGTAGGCGAAGACGAAGTTGTCTGTTGTGCTCGGTGAGAAGATGTTACTCCACTTAATTCCAATTTCTAAGACGGAACAACAGATGCTTCAGTGAGGTGCCCAATGAAACAGCTGTGCGTCAGCATCATTAATTAAAGAGTGAAGGAAAATATGTTGATATTTTCTTGGGAGAGATTCCTCTCATGTTCAGCTACTTTCTTATACTGGTAGAATTTAGGACGTCTGAGCAAGTAATCATGTAATATGCCTCCTACTATACCACAGACAGATGATTGGGAATGAATGAAACAAACAAACAAACAAACAAAACAAACAAAAAAATATACATATATACACACGTATATATACTATATTTAGCATATATATATATATACACACACATACACACACACATATACACTACATTTAATATATATACACACACATATACACACCATATTTAGTGTGTATATATATATAACATATATTTAGTGTGTGTATATATATATATATACACACACATATATAACATATATTTAGTGTGTGTATATATATATATACACACACATATATATATGTTATATATATATACACATATATATACATATATATGTATATATATACATATATTGTTGGGAGCCATTTCTGCTGCCTGTCTTGCAGACAGGGTTAAAGTTGCCTGCAAGCTAGAAGTTTGCAAGGCAGGTAAACTCATTACTACTGAAGGAGGAAGTTTGGCTTAATGTAAATTAGAGTTGAACTGACCCTTGCCCCAGGGAATGGGAGACAGAGAACAGGATGAAAGAGGTGGTGAGAGAACTTATGTAAATGTCAGCAATTGTTAGAATATCTGTGGATTTTGCTTCCCATGCATTTCCAAGAGTATAATTATGCTGTGCTTAATACACTCCCGGCGCAGTATTTACTGTGAGCCCTCCCGACTCTATCTCTTTGTCTCTCTCTCTCTCTCTGTCTCTCTCTTGCCTCTTTCTTTTCTCAATCCTCACTCCCCCTCTCAGGAACTGTTCGATCTTAGCCGGCGGGCTCCGGCAATATATACACATTAAATATAGTATATTTATTCCTGGCTTTTTTTTAGTATGTGTGTGTGTGTGTGTGTGTGTATACTAAATATACTATATTTAGTATACTATATTTAGTATAGTATAGTATATATATATATATACTATATAGTATATTTAGTATATATATATATATATACTATATATACTGAATATATATAGTATATTTATAGTATATAAATATATATGAATATATTCATATATAATATACATAATAAATATATGAATATAAATATATATAATATAAATATAGTATATATAGTCTATTTAGTATATATACACTATATATATTATATATATATACTATATATATAATATATATATATATATATATATATATATATATATATATACACATATACACACACACACTAAAGAGAAAGCCAGAAAAATAGGCTTTAAGAAAAATAAGCAGATCCATGGGTTTGGACAATGGCTCCTCCTCAGTCTCCACCTTGTGATAAATATACTTATAGAAAAATGGAAGTTAACCACAGACGACCAGAGGGATTTCTGCATAGATATTGCGCTGATGGAGAACGGATGACAAAAGCCCCCATGGACCGTCGATACAGGTAGAAAGCAGTGTGATTCTTTTGAAGGACAGTTGAGCAACATCAGTAATATTAAAACGGCAAATGTCCTACGAGAACTGGGCAAATTTTACAAGTGAAATACTCACTGTCTATTTCTGCCTTGACTAGGAATTTAGCCCCCAGTGCCATTACAATATTCGAGCTGAGACGAGAAGCCAGCTTCTGGACGAGGGTCATCTGGGCGAAATTTGAAGAGATGCTAGCGGCTGGGAAGTAGGTGGCAAAATAAATGAAGCCTCCAACAGAGACAGCAAAACTTGCTGCAAAGAAGGAGGAAATCATAAGGCCGGCTTCAGCAATCTGCAAAAGCCTGAAACACGAGTAAATGTCTTTTCGTAGAAGAGGGTACTAACAGAAGCTCATCGAGACAACACTGGCCAGTTTTCTTCACCATTGCATCCTCAGAACATTGTAAAATCCTGGTATTTACTAGCAGGGAAAAGTACTTTTGAATGAATAAAAGGTGAAAATTACATATTTAAGAAAACATTTTTTTTCTTGAATGTATCATGCTACATGTAGTAACTACGACTAGTACAGATTTTCATGGAAATGTACATATTTATTATCACTCGACATAAAATATTGTAAATACTAGTATTGGCATAATCAGAAAATACCCAGACTGTGTTTCCAGACACTGAGAATGTTCCCAGGAGGCCTTCGAGACTCACCTTTATTGAAGAAGGTGCTCACCATGAAGCTGAAGAATATTGTGGCGATGGCAAAACACGTCAAAAAGACAAAGACGAGAGATGGGTCGCTGTGTTGGATGATCGGCAAAGGATCCATCTAGCAAAACGATCAGGAGGCCAGTTTAGTCACCCTCGAAGCGGTGTCAGAGCAAACCAAAAGAGAAATGAAATGTCTGGAAATGTTTTACTGGTCCCGTGCACGGGACGACAACGCTCAGGGAGACGGAGAGGAAATAATCCACTAACTCTAGAAGGTCCACACAGCTAGGTTTAAAGTCTAGACTGCTGAGGTACTAGGCGGGCACGTAATGTGTTCACCCGCTGGCAATCTGAGTCCACGAGGCCCACACCACGTCTGAACCCCACTCACGGTTTAGCTGTCGCACACACACTATGGTCAGACAGACACTTGCCTTGATGAAGAAGATCAGGCACATCAGCAAGATGATAATCAAATACAGCGTGAAGAATGTGAGGAAGTAGGCGGCCCAGAGCATCCAGTTACTGAGTCCTATCATGAGCTGGTACTCCTGAGGGAGGTTTAACACAAGCCAAGCGTGGGAATCTAGGTAGTTATGCAAAACGCACTCACAAATGTTATCTCATTTAATTTTCAGGTTGAGGGGACGTTTCAGAGATCTCCCATAGCCCCACTACGCCCACATGTGTAAAGTCCCCGCTCCAATCAACAGCACCCCCTTCCAAGATAGTGTATGTGCTACAATCGATGATCCTACACATCAAAATCATTCAGAGTCCATGGTCTCTGAAAGAAACTAGAGACTGATACCTCACATGGATATTGATGCAAAAACCTTCGACAAACAGAAGCAAACTAAATTCAGTAGCACATTAGAAGGATGATACACGATGACCAAATAGGATTTATTCATGGACTGCAAGGAGGGTTCGACATACAAAATCAATCAACGTAATACACCACAGAGAATAGTGCAAAAAGACAACACATGATCATCTTGACTGATATAGAAGAAATTCAAAAACTGATAAGACTCTCAACAAAGTAGGAAGAGATGAAAATCTCTCTATATAAACTGTAGCTAACATCACACTCTTTCATCCAAGATCAGGAATAAAAGTAAGGATGCCAGCTTTCAATGCCTCTAGTCAACATAGTATTGGAAGTTCTAACCAGAGAAACTGGGAAAGAAAAAAAAAAGACATCAAAATTGGAAAGGAAGAAGTAAAAGTATCTCTGTTTGCAGATGGTACAATCCTACGCAGTAGCAATCTACAAAGACTCCACACACCAAAAATGTCCGAATTAATCAATTATTCCTCAAAGGAAGAGGAGGCAAAAACCATTTAAATCCCTATGCACCACCACTGGGCACTCTGAAATGGAAATTAGGGAAACAATTCTATTGACATGAGCATCAAAAATAACAAAATACTCAGGAATGAACCAAGGACATGCAAGATTCGTACAATAAAAACAATGAAAAATGAAACATCTGTGCATTTTTGAGGCCAACGCACTCACCGGACTTGATAAAAGTAGAAAAGATTGCCAATACCAAACGTGAGTGAAGATGTAGAGCGAACAGAATTTTCCAACATTGCTAACGGAAATGTAAATTGGTAGAATTACTGGCAAACTTTGGCATTATCTACTGAAGTTAACATATGCATAGCCTAATACCTGTATAAACTGTTCACAGAAGCATTGCTCACGCTAGCCAAACAGCAAACATTAAAGGGACATGGATAAATGGTAAGGGTCCTACCACGGAATCTTATAACTCACAGGAATCAATGACTAGAAATGAACTACAGCTATGTATTGAGCGGAACAAATCACACAGACACAACAGAATACAGCACAGGATTCCACGTCCATCAAGTTCAAGAACAGAAAAAAATCAACTCGATATTAGAAATGAGCTTACTGGATACTTTTAAGAGCATGTTTTGGGGGATACCCAAGGAGCCTGCTGTTTTAGTTCTTAACAAGGACATGATAAGATGGGCATCCTTTGTGATAAATACGTCCAACCATACGACTCTAGTTTGAATATTTGTGTTGCTTCAAAATTCATATGTTGAAAATCTAATCTCTGGTGTGATGGCACTCTGAGATGGGCCTTCGGGAGCCAGGTGATTATTAGGTGATGAGGGTAGAGACCTCATGGATGAAATTAGTGCCCTGATAAGAGAATTCTTCTCTTGTCCCTTTCCCCATGTGGGGGACACAGTGAGATGGTGGCAACAATGCGCCACAAAGCAGGGGCTCACCAGACACCAAATCTAATGTTACATTCTGAGTTTGGACTTCCAGGCTGTGGAAAAGAAATTTCTGTTGTGTCCAAGCTACTGAGAGTTTGCGGTATTTTTGTTACTGCAAACGGATTAAGATAAATACGGTTGTGATCTGAGTGCTTTTCTGTGTGTACGCATGTTACACTTCGATGAAAAAGTTTGAAAGGAAAAAAAGAAGGATACTTGAAGCTATGTGGTTGTGTATCAGATTTGGGGGGACCTCAAAGAAAAAGTGTTGATTTAGAATCGAGAATCAAATAGCGAGATCCACAGAGAGATGGCAGCTATAAAAGCAGAGGTGGGTAAGTTAACGGTGTGTTCACCAATCAGGAGAGAGAAAGGCATTGCCATCGGAGAAAACATCATCTCAAAGGAAGTTTCAAAAGATGCCTTTCGTTTTCGCTGGAAGGAAAGGTATTTAGGTTTTATTGCTCTCCACCAAGACACAGTTCTGAATGGGATACAGAAGGTCATTTAGGGAAATAAATTTCAGAGATCAGAAACTAGTAAGACAGTCACAGAATCCTGAAACTGAATTTTTCCTAAATCCAACTAGATACAATCCTACAAGTTCAACTGATTCTTTCTCTGTGTTTCACCTTATTTCAGGGCATTTGGCATTTAAATTTTATCAGCAGTAATTCTGTGAAATTGTCTTCCAGAAATAAAACTAAAAGCCGAACCAAGAATTCCAATACAAACTAATTTTTTAAAAAAAATTGTCAGGAGATACAACTGTTCCTTTCTTGGCTGCTACTGACGCTTGACCACCCGGCCACGCTGAGTGGACAGAAGTGCCCCAGCCCCCCCTCCCCCGCAAACACCTCCCCTGCAGACCCCACACCTTCTACGGGGCTCCACCTACCCCCCAAAAATAGTGGAGTTACCTTCAATCGGTTTTCCTTCTCCCACACGAGAGACTGAACGAGGGTGAAGTGATTCATAGAGAAGATAAACAGGATTACTAAAGGGATGAGGATCCCGAGAAAGTCAAAGAAGTAATCGTGGTAATATTCTGGGTACGGAAATCTCTGGACGAAAACATCGACGCCTCCCAGCAGCGCTTGCGCGGCTGTGTGGCTGTGGTACCTCATGATGGCCTTATCCAAAGCGTGCTGCATGACCAGGAACCCTTCGGCGAGGTACCCTAAGTGAAAAAGCGAGGATGGCTAAGGACCATGGGATGCCAGGTAGCTGAGCTGAACACACACACGGTGGTAATTCAAGCATGGCAAAGATGAAGGTTCGTGTCAAATGAGGCATAGCTCGCAGTCTAAATGTCAAAACTCAGCTATCCTGGTTTTCCCGCACAAGTGCATAACGAGTACCTGTTTTAAAAGGGCCTTTCCCAGCTTTCCAGAAATAAAATATTGAGTGTCATTATAAAGCCACTTTCTGCAATTTCAGTCATGCAGATGAGAACTGAATGAATCATGGGATCGGGACAGAGTTTGATTCTGTGCCCTTGACACTGGAAAATATAAACAAAGCTCATACTGAGTTATGTGAACTGCTGTCTGCTAAGGCAATGCTACTCAGTGCGGCCCTCGGATCTGTGACTGTATGAATTAAGGGTAAACATTAAAAAACTTTCATAGAAATTTAGCATTGCCATGACATCTGAAAACTGCTATTTTTATTCATCTACACGAGTCCTTTATACATTTTGAATGTGAATCATGTATATCTTCTCCCTTCTGAATGTTGCCTTTTAATTTTTTAATTGTCTTCCATAGCAATGGCATTTAATTTTAATAAAGTTCCATTTGTCAATTTTTCTTTTAGAATAAACACTTCTTGTACCCTAGTAAATTATATCTTATGCAAATGAAATTGAGTCACAAACTTTCATCCCTAGTCCAGTCTCCTATGCCCGGCCACCACAATCACCACTGTCAGGGACATTCTTATGAATCCATAAAAGGCTTTAGTAGTGTTGATACTCAGGAACATACTCTGAATTTGTCCATGGCTATGGGCTGAATGTTTGTGTCCCCCCAGAATTCTTACGGGCGATGGCGTGAGTAGGGGGGTATTTGCGAGATGCTTAAGCCACGAGAGCAGAGGCTTCATAAATGATGGGATTAGTGCCTTATAACAGTGGCTGCAGAAAGGCCCCAGCCTCCTCCACCGGGTGAAGGCACAGCCTAGGCTGTGGACCAGGGAGGGGGCCATCACCAGACTATCACCTTGATCTTGGACTTCCCGGCCTTCAAAACTATGAGAAATAAATTTCTGTTATTTGCCAACGAGCCAGTCTGTGGTATTTTGTTACAGCAGCCGGATCAGACGGGGACAGCCACCACTGACAGATGGCTCCCCAGAGGGGACCGCACTAGCTCACGTGCCTCCCTCCGGAAGTACATCTGGCTTTCTTCATCCTCGCATCCCTGGTGACTCTCAGCGGTACCCCGCTTTCTAAGTTTCCCACCAGTCTAACCCTTATAGGGTGAAACTCCAGGCTTAGTTCATAATACAAATTGGAAAACACACGATTCCCTTTTAACCGTTATGACAAAAAATAATGTTTGAAATATTTGTTAAAGGAAATAACGGTAACATGCAACGCAATCCTCCACCTTAGCATAGAAGACATTTTCATATTTGGATGTCCACCCTAGTTTCGTGTTGATGAACGTGCAGTTTATACAGCTCTGATCTCAAAATGCAATTCTGATTTTTAAAGATTGCATCATTATCTGTCAAGTTATATTTTATACTTGTACTATTCATTTACCATATTTAAGATTTAGGTTATTTCAAACTTTTAAGAATTATGCTAAATTGGTTACAGCTTGTTTCTCTTATTGAATAATTTCCTGAGGGTAAATTTGCATTATTGTTGATAAAAGCCAAGATCCACATTAAAGACTTTTGAATGGTAGTTTGTGTAGTAAATTTTAAATTACCACAACCGTATTAAAAACTGTTTCTCAGCCCCACGGAATACCGTACAGTTTTAATGATTTCGTCTGTATCAGGACCTTGCAATGTACACAGGAAGTCATTAAAATCAAAATTTCCTAAGTAAACCTACATGCGAATAGAAGGATAAAGAGTGCTAACGATCAGGAAAAGATAAAAATCTATCGTTCCGATGTATAGGATTTTTCACATGGGTTTTTGGACACTGAAAATTTTTAAATAAAATAAAATAGATCACCAGCAGATCCAGTTAAAAATAATTTTGATCACAAGGCCGAAGAAATGCGAGTATAAATAGGTGAGGGCTCTTACGATAAAAGTAGAATTATCAAAATAAGAACAGTGAAAGGTGCTCACCAGGACTCCCCCCAGTAGCATCTTGTTCGTTTCTGGGTCCCACAGGAGGAGGAGTTGGAAAGAGAGCACCCGTTTGCCAGCCTCGGGGCTGTTCGAAATCTATGTACTTGTTCCTCTGAAAACTACTGAGACGCAGGTAATATTTTACCTGCAAGGAACAAAATGAGAAACAGTAAGAAACAGTCTCTCTCTATGAACAAACAAACAAAAAATTAAGCGAGAGCGAGAGACGAAAGGCAGTTGGGGTACAGGTGCAAATAGGTGATTTTTGAGGCAGACTGGTAAGCACCGAAGTGGATTCTGAAACCAGGAGCCGGAGCAAATCCGTCGTAAGGCGACACTGTGGGGTGTGGATGCGTTTTTCCCTGTGTAGACGCTGCAAGCGAACGGAAACGAAATATACAGAAAGGTGTTGTTCATTTCTCTTCCCTTTATGTCAGGTAAGCGTTCTGGGAGGGAAAGTCCCCCAATAGTGACAATGACATAAGAAAGAACCCTACCTGATGACAGAAGAGGAATGTATTAAATTATAAATGTGAAGTGCTACATACTTTAATTACGCAATGAAAGGTCACACTAATTCAGGAGAACTAGGGACACTTCAGTGCAGACCACGATGGGCCCCAATAGTGTCACGACGGCAAGAGTCCGACGGTGGCCCAAAGCGAGACGGCTCAGTAAGATCCAGAGGGACAGGCCGATGCCATAAATCGAGGTAGATATTCATCCATTCAGTTACTGAGACAAAAGTTTTAGGGACTTATTACACGTTCAAGGATGAAGACACAGCTCCTGTTATTCAGAAGCTGAAATTCTAGTTGAGAAAAAAACAACATATATGTACATTATAATAGACTCAGTGATAGAGATACGGATAGAAAATGTACGGGTGTAGGAAGGAGGGAAGGAGCAGGCGGCATGGTGAGGAGAGAGATTGCAGAACAAGCAGCTAAGTAAGAATAATAAGGCAAGTCGAGGGGCGGGGTAAGAGAGATTCTACTGGGTAAACAGAAGCTTGAAACCCAAAACACCAGGACCAGGCTCCATGGATGCTGCTGAGAGCACGTCAGCATCACTTCATGCTAAGTTGGTCCACCCGAGGGGAGCTGACGTCTGTGAAGGGAGTGGGGAAGCGATGGGTCACCATGACAACGTCCCACGGCCCAACTCACGCCCCTGTGGCTTTCCTTCCTTTTCCATTCCACTGCCGACCCCCCTGTGACTTAACCGCGGAATTCTGGCTCCGAGACGCCAAGTTCAAAGCCGTGTCTTTGTCTCTCCTTCTTGGGGGCTGTGATCAGAATCTCCCTCGGTTATCTGCAAGTGTCCTAATCCTGATTAAGCCTGGCTAAGCCTTAGCACTGTTTTCTAGATTTAGAGTTAGAGAAGAAAGGATGAGCTTCATTCAAAAGAAAGAGGCAAGATTCCTGGTCAAGCTCCTCGCTAGTAGAGATGCATCTGTTTTATTACATCAGGTCTTCTGACCCAGAAACATGTCTTTACTTCACCATCACGTGGGGAGCTGGAGACAGTGGCCATATCAGATACAGTGGCAAAGGTGACATCCTGGGTTGTCAAGGTTCCCTACGATCCTGATTTACAAACGGAAGGCCTGGCAGGTCAATTCTTTCCCCGTTGGCATAAAGCCCTGGTTAAATAAATGCACAGGCAGTGAAATCAATTAGATTTGGATTTATGTCCTTGCTCTGCTACGTATAAGCAGCGTGACCCTGGATAAGTCACGGTCTCCCCGTCTACGGAACAGAATCTCTGGAAACCAGAATTACAGTTATGAGTCCGCTACAGAAAACGTGCTTACCTTAAGCGGCAGGGGGTCGTGGCTGTTTTTGAACTCATGGTCAAAGACAAAGGCAACCACCACTCTTTTAGAGTTGTTCTCTTGCTTAACGTAATTTTCAAAGTCTCTTTCTGATGAGAAGCCTTGAACTGCAGAGAGAGAGAGAGAGAGAAACCTCGTGTCTGAGCGGACCACGCACAGGCGAAGCGTCCGACAGCTTCTGACTCCCCGCTCAGACGGGCTGGAGCCAGGTTTCAGGGCCACTTCGAGATCCGCAGTCAGGCTGAAGTTAGCAAGCCTGTGTCCACGTGTGCAGGCAGGCGCGTCTCCCGGTGGGCTCCTGGGTGGGCAGGATGACTGCCTGTCTGCAGCCGAGAGGGACCACAGCCGTGTCATATCTTGCATATTTTAATGAACCAATCTCTGAAGGGTCCACGGCCAGAATCAAGGTCAGTGGGCCTTAGTGGCTGTGACTCCTGCTGGGTCCTTGGCGAATGGTGCTGATGGCAGGGCCAAGGCCAGACAGGGCTATAACTGAGTGCACAGGGGGATGCGGCCATGTCCGGGTGTGTGGCTGGGACACCCTAGAAGGGACATGCCGTGGCCATAGGACACAGGGTACCACAGAACTCAAGAGGACACTGAAATAGAACAGTCCCTCCTGAAGCCTAAAACCAGCTTTTGATGGGGTCAGACTGAGCTAGTACTCGAAAACCATCAGGAAGAAAAATTTAACCTTCTTCGGATAAAGAAGTGCCCTCAAGAGCTTCTAATACTTTCCATCCACAGTGTCTGCCAGTTCATTAAAATATGCAAGAAATGCTACAAAACAGAACTCGACGACTTAGGAGAAAAAAATATACGCAGGTAATCCAGATATCAGAACTTTCTGCTAAGGAGTCTATAGTAACCATGACTAATCTGATTAATAAATTTTTTTTTTAAAAATCAACATTTCTTTATAGACCCGGAATCTATTGAAAACAGAGAACTGAGAAATATTTTCTAAAACGGTTCAACAGAAAGATCACATGACCTATTAATTTCATAATACAAAAGCAAAAAGAAAATTTTAATGTTATTTTAATAGATATGACCTTTTGAAGACTAATGGCGCTTAGCTAGAAATTTAATACCTCTCTCAACAACTAACAGGATCAACAGATAAAAAATATAAGCACACGGAAGATTGGAAAAGCGCAATGATTAACCAATTTGACAACTTGGCCCAGATGATATTTATAGAATACTACAAGCAAAACCTACAGAATAGAGTCTTTATAAAGGTACATGGAACCTTTATCAAAATATACCATGAAATTTTCAAAATTCATCAAAATATACCATAAACTAGCCATAAACAATGCTGCAAATTTCAACCAACTGAAATTAGAGTATACAACCCTGATTCAAGGAAATTAAAATAGAAATCAATGACAGAAAGATAACGACAAATCCCCAGGCGTTTGGAAGTGAAGCAATACAGTTCTAAAAATCCCATACCTCAAAGAAATCAGAGTGGAAATTATAAAAAAATTTGGACAACCCCAAGTAGCCTGTAAGAGACGAAATTTATTAAAATATTTGTGCTGCATACTTTTAAAACTATCGAGATTTTACATTCTTCTGCTTCGTTGTTTTTTTTTTAAATAAATGTTTTGAGATGTCATCTACTTTCAAGGACTCTCAAATGCTTTGAGATGAAAAAGACAGAAAAAATACGCTACTGAATAATTATATGTGTGTAAAGAGAAGGGACTAGGGGGATGCTCACCAAAATTCTGATGCTTATCTCTGGGAGAAAGAGAAAAACTGAGTTGAGATGGAGAGATAAGTGAAGCACAGGGAACTTTTATAAAAATTCTACATACAGCCTGAGTCTCGTATAAAGCATTCATACACGCACTGCGCAATGTTTTTGCATACACAGTGTTTGAAATAACTGAGCCCTGAGCCTGCACCCAGAATGAGGGCTTGTGTTGAAGCTGTGCCTTTCTGGACCTTCGGAGTTATGCTCACCCATGTTTCAGCAGCACGACCAGAACCAAGGAAGACAGAACTGGACAATCGCCCAGAAGCATATAAATGGGTCACCTCATTTTAAAATACTATTTGCTTTGGGCTCTAGGAGAAATTATTGTATGCAAATTTAACTCTCAAGTTTAACCCAAGTCCATAATATTAGATTTAGGAGATCACTAGGCTGGTTGTGAGGATAGCCTGCAATGTTTTACTTAGAAGATCAGAGACCCAGTTAAAAGGTTCTAAGTGTCTTCGCTAAAATAAGAATACATTTTTTTTTTCCAGAAAACCTTCCTTTCTAACCTTTAAAATTGTAGTGCAGATCTCTCTTGACGGTTTCAACGATGTCCCTCACCACGACGCTTTTGGAAGGCACGAAAGCCAGTTCCCACAGGTCAGGAAAAGGGACTGCCGTGAGGAATGTGGGCAACTCATCCACAGGCTGGCGAGGGTAAGTGTGAGGTCCATTCTTTCTGATAACAGTAAACGTGCGTGTTAACAGAAGCGTGCCAGCAAAGAGGAAAGTGAGGATGATTTCCACGACGAGAGCAAAGAACTGCCGTCTCTAGGAGATGGAAAAAAAAAAAAAAAAGATCGTTAACGATCCCCAGAGCGCATTAACTTTGCAAATGCCTAATTATTTTTGCATTAATGGATGTTTCATTAAAAAAAAAAAAAGGGATGGCCGGTCAAAAAGAACAGATTCGATGTATGCTAGCAGGAGTTTCCTGGACTGTTTTCGTACTCCTTTGTATGAGTCCTTCGGCTATTATTTCACTCTATGAAGAGATACCCGCTAGCTGCAGAACTGAGAAAAACACAATAGGATCCATGGAAATGCAGCAGCCATCAGGCCGCTAGAATTTTCCCACGGTGGTCTCTCTTAGATGTTGCACAAATCTTATTCATAGCTGAACTCACCTTTAGAATGAAATTCTTCCACAGAAGAACCATAAATTTGTTCATCTCCAACAACTCCATTCTTTCTTCCACCCTATGGAGGAAGCGACGATTTTTGAGAAAAGAATTA
This sequence comes from Macroglossus sobrinus, assembly GCA_004027375.1. Lineage (NCBI taxonomy): Eukaryota > Metazoa > Chordata > Mammalia > Chiroptera > Pteropodidae > Macroglossus > Macroglossus sobrinus. Next base: position 22,836 of record PVKZ01005869.1, on the reverse strand, counting down.
AGATCCTCTCACAGAATGCAAATTTTAGACAAGCAAATTACTTATATCTGGGTGACTTAATTGTCTATCGAGCTTAAAGGATGACAAGAAGCAATAAGCACTTGAACTATTTGAGGACTTTTAGATGTATTCAGAATCTACTGAGCTTCTAAGACGTACCAAACTTCAAGTTCAAAGCAAAGATCATGAAGTTCTTTACGTTGGCAGGTAAATCTGGCCAGCAGCTTTCCCAATTCTTATCAGAATGCCAGTTCAGAAACAATACCAAATAAATCAACAATCATCAGCAGCAAAAATACAAGATGGTCCACAAAATCACGCTATACTTATTATAAGCCCAAAATGCCACGCGATAATTTGCGAGATTGGAAATATCTGCCTATATTAACTACATTACTAATGGGAGCAGATTCATTCTTATCTTTAATGACTATTTTTTTGGGTACCTACTATGTGCCTTGTTAGGGGTGGGTACACAGTGGGGAACAAAACAAACAAAGCCTTTCTCTCATGGTGTGGGTGGCATGGTTAAGTTACTTATAACATGAGATCCAAGGTCAGACGGTCTAGGTCGTTAACCGTGTCATCTTGAACATGTGACTTCACATCTTGGGGCTGCCAGGAAGAGAGCTGAACCTCGGGGCCAGGAAGGGGAGGTGTCCCTTTGGGACTTCTTCACCTTATACATGAGGATAATAAGCTTGAGGGAGACCGGCCTTCATGGGGACTGTCGCCCCCATTCGAATCATTTCCATCCTTGGTGCTCGATAAAGCTGAATCCAGATTGCAAATGCCTACAGGTCCCTGGCGTAAAAAATAAATCCTCTCTAAAAAAAAAAAACATCATTATCCTGGACTCAACTCTTCCTACAAGCGATTTTTATGAATATAATGCCTGACGCAAAATGATCAGGAATGAAGTTTAAAATAACTATGTTTACTATTTGCAAGGCAAAAAAAAAAGTATATATATATTTTATATATACGTTATATTTAAATATATATATATTTTTATATATGTTATATTTAAATGTATATTATCTATATAATATTATATAATAAATAAATATAAATATAAATATATAATAAATATATATTATTATAATATTTATATTTATATATTATTATATATAATATTTATATTTATATATTATTATATATAAGATTTATATTTATAGATTATTATATATAAGATTTATATTTATAGATTATTATATATAAGATTTATATTTATATATATATATATATATATTTAGAAATTTCACAAACGGGCGTTAGATTAGAATTTCAAAGGATGGAGGAAAAAAGGCTCCAAGACTTAAACATAACCATGATAAATAAATAAAACTACTAGGAAAAAAAGAAAGATCTTTGTGACTTAGGTTGGGGTAGGCAGAGATTTCTTGAAGTGAACAGAAAAGGCGCAGAGCGTAAAAAGGAGCTTCATCAAAACCTAAAACTTCTGCTCATCAAAAAAACTATCATCGCGAGATTGAAAAGGAAAGCCACAGAAGGGGAGGAAATATTTCTAATACACCTATCGGACAACAGACTTGGAGCCGGAATAGACAAAGCGTTGCGACAAGCCAATCATAACAAGTGACCAGCCAAACTTTTAAAGATAAGAAATAAACGTGGACACTTAATTTTTTAAAAGATCTGTCGGGGAATGACACGGAGGGGGCAACATGCGTTGTTCCCACCACAGCCCCCCTCACAAGACGACCAGCTAGCGGCCACCCACGGATGAGAGAAACGCAGCCTCTTCCCTAGTACTACTACAATAAGAAGGACATTTCGATCCGTCTACACCGCGTCTCGTCTCTAAAGTGCTGGACGACACCGCGATGGCACGAGGAGGCGGGCCTTTGGGGGTGATGGGGAGGGGACCCCATGAGCGGGATCCGCGCTCTCGTGACGACGCCGGTGGTGGGTCTGGGTCTCCCCGCCCCCAGGGCTGAGCGGATAAGCGAATAATGAGCGGATAAGCCTGTCTGCGGACCGGCCACCCCCATGGCGGTGGCGATGGCGATGGGCCGCCGGGCTGGACGCGGACGTCGCCTCCGGCCGCCCCCGCTGGTCCGGGCTGTGGCCCGCGGACCCTGCGGAGCGCCTGCGCGCACGGATGGCTCCCCGCCCGCTGCGGGGTGCGGGGTGCGGGGTGCGGGGTGCGGGCATCCCGCAGGGGCGCAGCCGGGGACCTGCGGAGGGCGGAGGGACGGACACTCACCCCTCAGGCCTCGCCGTCCCCCGCCGACCGCTGAGGTGGCGCGTGTCCCCGCGCGGGGCCACCTGCCCGCACCCTCGCCAACCGCCCGGGTGCCACGCGGACCCCCAGAGGTGCGACACCCGGGCGGAGGACGCCAGGGAAGCGCAGTGTCCATCACCTTCTCCCAGGGCGTGCCCCGCATCGGGGCCCCTCGGGGGGGCGCAGGTGCAGCGGCATCCCGACCCTGCAGGGCCAGCTCTGTCCCGCAACAGGGTCACCAAGGCCTGGAACACGCGCCCTCCGCCCCGCCCTCCTCCCTCTCCGCCCGCGCAGCCTCGGTTTGGAGCAGACTCTGGAGCCTGACTTCAAGGCCACACCCCATCTCCCGTGCTGGCCTGCTGGGCCACCTTGGACCAAGCCCTTCACCTCCCTCCAAGAGCCTCAGTGGGACAGCGAGACTCATGACACCTACGAGCCACCACAGGTGTGTAATCCAACGAGGCGATGCCTTGGGGTAGGAAAATCAATAACCTGTCGCTGTTTTCATTGCTAATTTCATCCTTGGCCTTGGTTTAGTCCCCCTTCATGAAAACCGCATCTAACCACTCCAGGTCAAAGTAATTTCTTTCCTTTGAATTATCAAAAGCATCTGCTTTTCCTACTAGTGATGTGGCAGCCAGGATGTACTGCAAGGGTCACCCTCCTGCGTCCATAACTGTTTGATTCCCTTCGCTCAAGTATAAGAAAAAACCTGAATCTAAGTCGTCTAATACAGTTTGGCTCTCTGTGTGACCGAGGCCGTACCATCATGCCCTGGGGACGCTTCCTTTTCAAACGTGAAGGGTACCTGAGTTAGCCACCTTAAGAGCAAATTGTGTAGTTAGCACAATCCATGGACAAATCCCGTGCTCGGGGCACCCACTGGGACCCCAGGGAGCAGCCAGAACTCACGAATGAGGACCGCCACAAAACCAAGGCGTCACCCCACGAACCCAACATTCACCCCTCCCTGGACAGTGGCTATCGGGGGGGGGGGGGTGCCTCCCACGCGTGCAAAACACGGACACTGGCAAAGCTTCTCTGTGGCCCCATCGGGCGCTTCGGGCAGCTGGAGGGGGACGGTGGCCGGACGCGCTGTGGGGGGGAAGCCACGTGCTGCCCTGTGACTTCCAAGCTGGCACACGTGTGGGTTTGGTGCGCGAGAGTTCAGTGCTCTGCGTCCTACCTGTGCTTTGCCCCACGGAAGTGACAGCTCAGCATGGATTTGGGGACGAGGCTGAGGCATGAACATTTAGCGTGATCTGGCCCGTGTCAGCCAGCACACGGCGTGTGACGCGTAGAGGAAGAGAGTCAGAATCACGTATTTGTCCAAAACACACAATTCTATACATGCGCAGTAGGGATACGAATAGAAAAGTTTCAGATAGCTACACGCTGGAAGATGCATTAAAGATTGGAAGGGAATAAATAAAGGAGGAGGATTGAAAAACGGATTTTGCATTTGATTATGTGTATGAGGCTTTCTGAAATGCCTAACGGACTGGGGACTTCTATACATGAAGTTATGTGACCAAATACAGCAAAAAAAAAAAAAAAAATACACACACACACACACACATGCACACACACACACAGTGCATCAGAACATTACATTTTGCAAGCGATTCACTTCTGCCAATAGCTTAGAGCAATTTTAAAGCTGATTTTCAACATTTTCATCTTTGGGGGTGACATCGTATGTTCCAAGTGACGTTTTTATACTGTATACCTTTTTTTTCTTCATATTTTAAAAGCAAACTCAGAGATGCCACATAGAAGAGCAAAGCAAACGAAACAAAGACGCATAGCTACAGAGAACAAGCTGACGGGTCCCAGGTGGGAGGGGGTTGGGGGCTGGGTGACAAGAAGGAAAAGGGTTCAGAAGCACACAAATCGGCAGCTACAAAACAGTCACGGGGTGTGGAGGCACAGGAACACCGGTGGCACTGTCACAGCGGCGTGGTGCCCGGTGGCTGCGAGACTCATCGGGGATCGCGTCGCAAACCCTACGCAGAGGTCCGAGCTCTGCTCCCCACCTGGGCCGGACAGACGGTTGAACATGGACCGTGCTGGAAAGAAACGAACTAAGAGAAGCTCAAAGCCAATGACGCGAAGATTCATTCACAACGATGTCAGAGAAATGTTATTTGACATCGCGAGCCCCCGCGAGGTACTTACAGCCGGAGCAGCCTGGCCCGGGGCTGGGGGATGATGCTGGGAGATGACGTCACCGCTTGGTGGCCTCTCCCGCCCGTGCTGCTGATACTCTGGGTTCTCCGCCCGTGGCCAGCACGAATCAGGCCACATGATGCCAACGTTTTCTGTTAAGGATACGAACAAAGACGCCACAAATGTGATTATTCCCTTCTCGGCCTCAGATACACTGGTGGCCGCTTCACGTTTACGGCACAAACGACACTCTCCTTACGCACACACGTCTGGGTGGCCTTTGTCTGTCCCCCTGCACAGCATTAGGACCTAGCTCTTCGCGGAGAAGCCCCGAGGAATAAGGGGGTGCAAACCAGGGAGGGTGGAGGTGTAGAGAGACTCCTTTCTCTGATCCTGGGGGCACAGAACGCCTCCTGGAGGACAGCGGGGTGGGGTGATCACCTCGGGAGCTCCGCGAGCATCCTGGGGGCAGTGAGTGACAGCGGCAATGCTGCTGGACACGGGGGACCCCACCAGCCCACGTGCCCAGGGCGTTTGCTCAGCTCCCCGTGCGCCTCCCTCTCCCGTGGGGAAAAAACCTGCTTTGCTCTGAGTTCATGGTGTCCGAGCCCGTTCTCCCCAACATGCCTCATCCTTCCATCCGTGGCCCCCAAACCTGCACGTCCGGGCTTTCCCCAGATGAGAAAGACTCCCGTGGCCACTGCAGACAGACAGCCTGGAGCAAGATGGCCGAAGCCGGCTTTATCGCCAGGAATCACGTGATCCCAATTGTGACTCGTGCCTGGCCGTCTACACTGATGGTTTTTGGTTCGGGCTGTGTGGGGTAGATAGATGCTCGCTCTGAGGCCTGCCCTGCCTGGAGCAAGAGGACCTCTAAGCAGCTGCTGGGCAGCTGGAAATTGCTCGAAGGGTAGACAGATTCAGTTATCTGTGTAGAAAATTAAGAAAGCCAAGATGGAAACTGACAAAATAAATGCAAGTCCGTCCTCTCCTTCTGCCGGCCTCTCTCTGCCGCACGCCTGCACCACCGCCTGTCTGGTGAACAAGGATTGGGGGGTTCAGGGATATTTCTAGAAGAAGCATGGCTAGTTTTGCAGGCCTTCCTTTTTAGGGGGGCAGTGCACCCCGGCTACCGTGCTCTGGGTCCTGTTCCTTTGTCAAGTAGCCTGCAGGAGGCTGAGGCCTCCAGTGCCATCTGCAAGGCTGGCAGCAGAGGTGGCCTGTGGTGCTGTGATCGCTCGTCACAGGCCTCGTCCCCAAGGACACTGTTCTCCGTTATCTCTGTGTGTGATGTCACACAGTGTCTTACAGCTCTGAGCTGTAAGGACAGCGGCAAGGCTGGGGAGGAGCGAGGGCCTCTCTCTCTCTCATCAGAAAAGGCCGCTGTGGAAGGGAAGGCAGGAGAGGAGCATTTCTGGATCCTTCTGACCCGTTCTCGGGCGGATGTGGGAGCGACAGCTGAGGCATCGGGACGTGGATGCCCTTTGAACTCTGTGCCTGCCTCCCTGTACCCGCTCCTGCTTACGGGAACACGAGAGAAACCTCGTTAGGACGTGGAGGTCGACACCAGAGACCCAGGGTGCGGGCAGCACGTCGAAGGAGACGGACGCCTCAGAAATGAGCTCTGAAGGACCTGAGATGTCCCAGCTCAGCAAACACGTGAAAAGTCGTCAGAACAACCTCCCCAAACTACAGCGTCTCAACTCCTGTATCACACGGACCAATGCGTCCATCACTGTGTCCTTTCTGACTGTCATCGCCAAGAGGCGATTGAGCCAAAGAAAGATCTGTAACAACTATGAAGCCTCCGCTTTGATCAGCCAAAGAAACGGGGAAGGAAGGTGCGTTGGCCACCCACGCTTCCCTCGAAGACCCCCTCGTCGGCGCACCCCCTCGCTCTGCGCGTCTGGCGTTTTGTATTTTCACTGTTTTCAGAGCCTTTCTGGTGGCGTCTTCCCGCTCTCTGGTTGAGGTGCCCACACGAGGCAATTCGCAGCGCCGCCACCGGGGGGCAGCATCCCCCCCAGTCGCGGCTGAGCTTCCAGGCGGGGACAACCAGCCCCAGGTGGCCCTGTAAGCCTTGAATGAACGGGGCGGAGCCGGGGCGAAGCACACCCAGTCCCCCCAGCACCGAAGGGAGAAACAGACAGTCACACCTGACAGAAGCTACGCGAACGCCTCTGAGTCCCGTTTCTGCTCCTGTCGTCACGACAGCGCAGGAGGTGCACACAGGTGATGGGCATCTCCTCGAGAGATGCTCGAGAGATGCATGCAGAGCAGAGAGGGGGGAAGGCCAGAATTCCTTCGGGGTGCTGAGGAGGTGGCGGGTGACCCGTGCAGAGGTCCTCACTTCCCCTGGGGGGGTCTCTGCGCCATTAGCGCCGGGCAGCTCACCCCGGTGGCTTCGGTCCAGAACGGTGGCAGGCTGACTGACCCCGCCTGGCCACTTCCCGCGGGGATGACTTTATTCCTGACCGCCCCCTCGCCCACCTCAAGGACCCTCCAGCTCCCATCTGCTCATTCACGGCGTGCCAACCAACTAATAATGTCTGTCCTTATCTCTGGAGCTGTGCAGGAACCCCAAGACTATAAACCTGCCTGTAATGTCGCAATCCCGGCTCGGCCCCTGGAGAGGAGTCCGCTGAGCAGGCGCCGGCATCCGTAAGCGCTGCCCCCTGCTCACAGCCTCAGGGCCCCGTCTCTCCGATGGAGAACCCTACAACAGAACAATCGCCGGACGTCGCCAAGGTTTGCTCCCCTCCCCGGGCACCCAGCTTCATCGGAACCCTCAAGGGAGGACGAGGAAGGACGAGGGATGTCACAGCACTGTGACCTGGAGCCGCCCGCTCCCCCTCCGGGGTGACGGGCACGTTCGCTGGCCTGGGGCCTCTGTTGCTTTAAGGGGTCGTACGTGCTGTGTGCTTGCAAAGTCGGCCCCGACTCCCTGACAGAGCAATGTCACAGCGGCCGATCTTGTCCATGCCACACCTGTCCCCTCCCTCCCAGAGCTCGCCGGGCTCTCGAAGCCGAGAGATGAAGGCCACCCAGGGACGTGGCGCTGCCGCCACCATGTGGCTCTGCCCCAGGTCCCCCACGCGCCATGCCACACGCATCGTGTCACTTTCCGTGGTCACGTGCAGCGTCCCCTAACGCGTCCATTAAGATCGCGTTGTGCTGGATCCGTGCCTCGAATCTTTCTGCTTCCACTCCTGGCACCTAGGAGATGCTCGGTCATCTTTGCTGGCTGAATGAGTGTGTGAACAGGATGGGCAGAGAGTGACCTGTGACGAGTGACCTGTGACGAGTGACGAGATGCAGGGAGGAGCGGAACCCAGAGGGCAGGGAAGCGGGCAGAGGTGGGCGGCCCAGCGGGGGAGATGCTGGGCAGAGCCGGGTGGGAGCAGGGTGGGTGCAGAGACAGGGGCGAGAAGGGGACCTCAGGGAGCTGCAGACCCCGGCACCCCGCTTCCGGGCACGGTGTGGCCTCCTGGGCTGGACGTCTCAGCTCCGTCCGCGTCTCCTGAGGACCCGCAGAGCGTGGGCAGAGGCACTGTGGGTTCGGAGGGGAGACCCAGTTCCACTCCGACTCCGGCGGGATGAGGGGGTTCCCCAGAGGACACCTGTGATCGCAGCCCGGTGCGAAATACCCCGACAGCTCCAGCGGGGTGGCTACCAGCATCCTGGGGGCTCCGGAGGGGTTGAGAGCGTGAGTGTGTCCCATGCAGGATAAAATGCAGAGCTTCCCAGCGCAGTTAGGTAAGCCATGAACGTCAATTATCCAGTTTTCCAATTATCCGTTACTTATCCAATTCACCAATTATCTAATTACCCAAGTCTACAATCATCCAATTATCCAATAATCCAATCATCCAATTATCTAGCTAACCAATTATCTAATTATACAATCATCTAACATTTAATTATCCAATCAATCATCCAATTAACCAATTATCAAATTAACAAGTATCCAATTAACTGATTATCTAATTAACCAATTGTTCAATTAGATAAGTAGGTGGAGACTCAGAGTTATAAGGACTAGAGGTGGGACAGACTCAGAGATACAGAGACTCAGGAGGAGACTCGGTTCTAGAAACTGGAGTTAGTGGGGGAGACACAGACCCAGTGACTCGCGAGCAGAGGGTCCAGGACGCCACTCAGCGAGCAGGGACGTGGAGAGAGGGACAGCGACGGGGGGAGAGGGACAGCGACGGGGAGCAATGACAAAGACCGTGCAGCCGAGCCGTGGAGATGTCGCATTCTCTCACTTCCACAGGGAACAGCAGGAAAACCTGTCTCTGGACAAAATTCTCATCGGCCCGGCATCCACAGCACAAGACAGCGATCCCAGAAGCGCCAGCATCTTCATCGCGCCTTCTGGAAAACGCTTCCTCCGGGCTATAGAAACGGGGCGCGTCACAGATCCACGGAGAAGGTGGCCGGGGCCTCCCTGTGGGAGAAGAGACTCGCCTACAAGGAAAGCAGAGAGGTGGCGAGGCCTGTGGTTCGGATGAGAGCCGAAGGCGTCGGGGTGGTAGCGTGAATGCAGGTGTGTATTTACGCAGACGTGTACGAATGCAGAGGCGCAGAGATGTTTGGATGCGTGCGCCCGGACGCGTGTGTTCACATGTATGTCCGTGTGAATAAACCAACATCTACACGCATTATATGTGTGAATCGCTATGTGTATAGGTACCTGTGCTTACTTGCATATGTACATATTTTCTCCTTTTTTAGGAGAAAACCTAGGAGAAAACGACTCCTGCTGTTGCTATTCACACCTACCCCCCAGGCGTGGTTCGTACAGACCGCCGGAAAGGACACCCCAGTGCTCGGAAGATGGATCGGGAACAGCTGCCTGAGCTGGGAAGTGGGGAGATGCTCCCAAACGCGAGGAGCGAGACCAGCAGGACACGGGGTGGGGGGGCTGGATGCAGGGGCGCCCCGCCTCCCGCAGCGGCTGCCTTCCTCCCGAGGGAGGGGAGGCAGACGGCGAACAAGTGGACAGAGGGATGCCCCAGACAGTTCCCGGTGTCACAGAGGCAGGGGGTACCCCCAAAAGAATTCTAGGAGGAAGCATCTTCCCGACATCGTCTGATGGTCTGATCACCAGATTGACTCCTCATCCAGACCGGGGATGCCCTCCCCGCCATAGCGACACGAGCCGGCCAGAGCGGACTCGGGCCACACGCTTGGGCTCACGCCAGGGGCTGAGCTGGGAGACGCGAGGGGAGGGGAGGGGGGCCAGTCCGCTGTGAGAAGATCACGTGTCCACGTGTTCCGATTGCATCCATCGTCCCCAGGGCACACGTCCAACCATGTTCGAGAGTCACCTATGGGCAGAGACATGAGTCACAGGCTCCGTGGCTGAGTCACGGTGACACCCAGCGTTCGGGTCCATTATGTACTGCGTGTCTGGGCGCAGTGGCTAGCCCGCAAACTCTGGGACTTCCCTGGGGTCGGTCCCCTTCTCTGTGGCTCGCTGGACACGCACCCGTGGGCGAGCGGCCTCACGCCTTCTCCACCACCCGCTGCCTGGAGCGTGTGTAGATATCGAGGGAGACGCTCCCGTGAAATGGTTTGTGAACAGCCGGTGGGAGGGGTCTGTCACTGAGACTCATTCTCAGCGGAACCTGGGAGCAGACACCCTCCAGAGGAGCCAGTCTCCGTGATAATGGCACGTAAAGTATTTAACCTTGAACTGGCCCCACGGGAGAGGTGCAGGATGGGTGGCGAGGCCCGTGGCGTCTACAAGCTGGAATAACCTCATTTAAAAGACACAACTGTTAACAAAAAACATTCAACATGACTTCTAAGGACCCATCCTGGCCTCACGGAGGTTTCCGTCATTCACCGTGATCGCATCAGGGGACCACGTGAGTTCCCTTCTTTTGATGAAATTTTTTTATGTGAGATTTTAAAACCTTTACATCTGTATCCCTTTATCTCATCCCAGAACCGACACGAAGGCCCAGGGGTGGGTCGCGGCGAGAGCCCCCAGCTCTGCTGGGCGAACGTACCTCCCGCTCCCCGTGCTTTCTGAGCCCGTCACCACCCCTCGGGCAGGGCCGTGTGGACGGTCAGCTCCCGGGACGCGGTTAGAATAAAGCCAGTGATGCTGAGGTCTGGTACCATGTCCACAAGCCCGCCTTCTGTCACTCTCTTGGAGAGCGCCTCTCCATCTCCCTAATGCTCTATTTTATCCTTCAGGTAGCGGTTCTGGTCTCCAGCTCAGAGTCCTCTGGGCCGCCTCACGCTGCCTCCTGTTTGCTAGATACGCCACTGGGCGTCCCACACACTGCTTTGACCCACGATGAAGAGGCATGAAGCTCTCCCGGAAAGCATCCTTCGCGTTAGCAACAGTGCTTCCCTCATGGATTCTGCGTCTCCCACATCCCGGCAACGAGCGTCCGACCGTCAGGCGGATCCCGGGGGACACGTGGAGGGAGGCTCCCGGCGCCTGCAGTCACGGAGTGCTGATGGAGGCAGCAGGTCCACATGCTCCGAAGGCCGCCGTCTCTGTGCTAACCGCTTTCACGCTAATTATCAAAAGCAAATACGACTTTGGTTTAATCTGGACCAACCCAATGTAATATTCGCAAACACAAGCATCCTCTAGTGTGATGTGTGTATTCGGTGACGGACAACCTTTCTGGACCCCACCGGTCAGAAAGAACCACCTGTTCATCAGACCTGAGCATCCGTATCCTCCCTAAGCTCATGTCCTCCCTAACGCTGATGCAAATCGGGAAGATGCTAAAAGATAAAACAGCTGTATGTACATTCTACACACAGGGGATGGGAAAATCCCCCTGATGTAAGTCTGGCCATAAAAATGCAACGAAGCTGAGCGGTTCACTAGCGTTTCAGTCTGACTTTGGGAATGCCACTCGAGACAACGTCAGCCGCCATGATGCCAATTGATCTCGTAGGACCTAAGTGTTTTCAGACAGACAGCAACGGCGATCGACGACCGCGAGTAAAAGATGGACACGTAAACGAGCATGAAAATGTAATTTTCATTTTTACAATCAGAATTTCCCTACAAAGAACCTAGATTTTTCTTTCTTTCTTTCCTTCTTTAATTTTAAGAGGCATTTACCCTTAGAAAAATCATCAAACATGCCAGACTTTTTTTTTTTTTTCTGTATTCTTCCTTTCCTCCTCCCCAGCCTTCTTGCTTGGGTGACACGTTGGGCGACCCTAACAAACTACCGCAGACCGGGGGGCTTAAGGACAGAGATGTGTCCTCGTACAGCTCTGGGGGCTGGAACGCCAAGGTCACGGTGTCGGCAGGATGGGTGTCTCCTGAGGCCTCTCTCCTTGGCTTGCGGGTGGCCCCCTTCCTGCCGCGTCCTCACGTGACCTGTTCCCCGTATATACGCATCCCCAGTGTCTCTTCCTCTTAGGAGGACACCAGTTATGCAGGACTTGGACCCCACTCCTATGACCTCATTTGACCTTCACGGCCTCTAATCAAGGTTCTGTCTCCAAAGACAGCCATATCAGGGGTCAGGGCTTCAGTCTATGAATTTGGGAGGACACAATTTGGTCCCTAGCTAGTACCCTATATTTGTCTTTCCTCTCCTTCTACATGGGTATTACAGACCCATTTCCATGACCAGAAGCATGGAAACATCCGTTAAAGCTTTAGACACGTTTACGTTGCCCATGAAGTCTCAAGCCGACGGGTGACCCTTCCTCTCCACCAGCAAGGGATAGAGCCGAGGACGGAACTGGAATTAGAGTCCCCACGGCACGAGAATCAGAGAGTCAACAGCAGCGTGAGGAGGGGGCATGATCTGAAGTCCAGAGTTGGAAAAGTAAAGAGAGTTTTTCCCTTTCTCTGTCATCCTTTGAACCCTTTCTACATTCACAAATATTAAAATCATTGGAGAAGAACTCCGTTCTCTCACTCCCGGGTCTCCGTGAGTCTCTCACCACTGGTTTATTCGGATCAATACACAGAATGTCTAGCTCGGGCCTCTCCCTACAGCGGGCGTCTCCATAATCCCAGACACCACTCCCACAGGCCCGGCACTCAGCAGGGAGCTGGTGCGGCCTGCCGGGGGAAGGGGGGGGGCTTCCAGGGAGCCACGGCGCCGCCCCACTGCTGCAGGCTCACCCCGACGACCCAGCAGCCCTCCCTCAGAGGCTGGTGTCGACCAGCGGCCCGGGCTGCCGGAGCGCCTGCTTCCTGCCGTCCACGGCGCTCAGGACTTTCTTTCTGGGCCCCAGCTGCATCCGGATGCTCTGCAGGTCCTCGTCGGAGCAGAGCGTCAGGGCCTCCAGGTCCAGCTGCTCGCTCCTGAGGAAGGGGAGGAGCTCCTCCAGGCGGTGGCACAGCAGGAACACTTCTAGGGCGGTGGCGTCGACCACGTCTTCCTCCCACTCCACGGCGTCCTCGTCCCAAGGCAGACCGTCATCGAGGCCGTCGCCCTCGCCCTCGTCCTCGCCCTCGGCCCGGGCGTCATCAGCCTCAGCGGCGCCTTGTCTCTGAAGCAGCTCGCTGGACAGCTTGAACCCCAGCTCCCTCTTGCTGTCTGAGGTGTAATCGGGGCCCGATATTCTGCTCCTTCTGAAAACGATGCTCCCCAGACCCGGGCGTTTGAGGATGGACTCGTGTGGCACGGAGCTGTCCCCCTCGGCCGGGGCCTGCGGCTTCTCTTTGTAGTCAGGGGACGAGGGGTCTTCGTCCCCTTCTCTGAAGACCTCCATCACGTTCCTCTGCCCGCTCCGGCCCGCCGTCCCTTCCTGCTCCGCTGTGTCTTTATTCTTCTTGAACTTGATCTTGAAGGTGTCTTTAATGCCCTTAGACAGCGACCCAAACGCGCCGGCCGCAGACGCTGGTGAGAGGGACGACCTGGACAGAGAGCCCTTGGGCGAAGGAAGGGGCCCGGGCTCCTCCCTGCCGTGAGTCCGGGCCATCTTATTCTGGTGCTTCTCCTGCAGCCGCTCGCACTCTCTGATCTGCCTCCGGGCGTTCTTCTGAGCCTGCTCCTTCAGCCTGGCCACCTTCCTGGCGTTCGCCATGTTCTGCACGGTGGCGGCCTTGTCCAGGAGGGCGACGCACTCCTTCTGCTCCCTGCCGGCAGCGGCGTCCAGCGGGGACCGCATGTCATTGTCCAGCGCGAAGATGTTGGCGCCGAAGTTGATGAGGAACGAGACGCAGTGGGCGTGACCGTTGGAGGCCGCGTGGTGGAGAGGAGTGTTCCCCCAGATGTCGCATCTGTCGGGGTCCCCCCTGGAAGAGAAAATCGCGACAACACACGCTCAGTTTGTTTTTTTTTTTTTCCCCGAAAGGGAGGCCCTTCCCACCCCCCACCCCCGCCCCGAATAAAGAACAAAATGCGTAGGAATCGCACCTTTTGCCAGGGTTGTAAGGTTGTTTCTGAAAGTCCAGATATGTCCCATCCAGACGTCACCCGGCCAGAAACAGAAAAAATCCATCTCTACCCGGGGGCTCATTTTTTTTTTTTTTTTTGAAGCAAGAAAAGATTTCAAAGAAACTCCCCCAGAGAGCCACCTTCCTGTCTCAGCAGCCAGAATTGGGTCACGTGTCCGGGCGGGAGGGAAACAGAGCCCTCACTTTAACTGGGATTCACTGGAGCTTTCCCCTGAGCTGGGGGCAGGGTCACCCAGCAGGGGGCTGGTAAGCCTTTAACAACTGGCTCGCCCAGGCAAACACATCAAAGTCCCAATTGTCAGCACCTGCCAATCTCTGTGGTGTGGCTACGCCCTCCCCCCACCCCCGGCAAATCTCAAGCTACCCAATGTGACATGACGGGACACGGGGCATTCGGAGGGATGTGCCCTAGAGCTCAGAAGACCCGAGCTGATACGGACGGACTGAAAAAGCAGGGTTCGAAGGACTTTGGTGCCCGTCGTCTGCGTGGAATAAACATGTCTCGATGGAATGGACTTTGGAATTACATGGGGGAGAAATGATCGTGGCAAACGAACAAATGGGGGGAGGCCGGGGGACAGGAGAGATGGCGCCCAGGTACGGTGTGGGGTCGGTCGGCTGCCTGCAGGTGACAGGGTGTGGGGCTTCGGAAGAGGAAGTCAGCTCAGATGGCCGGAGTGGAGAACGCTGACTCCACCCTTCCCCGAAGCGGAAACGTCCCCCCACCCCCTGGGGTTCCTCAGCCCCGCCTTCCAGAAAGGTGCCCAAATCCACAAAGCACTGAAGCCGGAATCCTGCTTACTGTACCCGCCCACTCTGACATCCCGTCCACCATGATCAATTCTGGGTCCAAACTGCCACCCAAATCCACCCCCATCTCCCCGTTCCCACCGCCCCCCCCTCGCCCAGCTCATCTCTCAGCTGGACCATTACAACAGCGGTCAAGTCTCTCTCTGACGGACGCACAGCTGCCTGAGCACATTCTGCAGACACAACTCTACCGGATGGATGGATCCTTTGCGTAAACCCGGCGACGATGGCTTCCCATGCCCCTTGGATAAAGTTCAACTGCTTAACACAGTTAAGGTCGTGTCCCTTGTGACCCGGCTCCTCCCTATTCAAGCCACGTCCAGCCACACTCAGTGTCTTCCGTGTCCGGCATGCACAGGGCTCTCGCGTGGGAAGACTCGTCCTCCCATCTTTACCTGGCCAGCTTCCTCTCACGACTCCAATGCGGCTAAAGGCAGAAGGCGTTCCCTCAGCCCCAGGTTACGAGAGATGCCTGCGTTATCTATCCATTGCCCTCTGTCGCTCCCTTCCTAACGCCTATCAGACACGATTTCATTCCTGTCTTCCTCTGTCTCATACGGCCACCACGAGGACAGCGATCCCGTCTCTCTCGTGGATTACGGCATCCCCAGTGGCTCGCAAAATGGCTGGGACACAGGAGACGTGCGTCAATAAATACATATTGGATTAGAATAAATTCACGGGGCTCCTGTATTTACGCTTTCCTTTTTTCCTCTTTTCTTCACCCTCTTAGGTTGCAATTGCCAACACTGCCCTCTGGTCACAGCAGAAGAAAAGAGCCCAGTCACTCCCGCGTTAGAAGGGCTGAGGGCGTGTGTGTGCCTTTGTGCGTGTCACAGCCAGGGAGGGGACGAGGTCGAGACAGGCTGAAGGTCCCTTTTATAGCTCTGAAAGCCAGCAACTTCATCTAAGAATCATGGACTTGCGCTAGGATTCATAAAAGGCCGTGGGATCTTACTAGTGTAGATGGAAAGATGAAATAAAACACAGCGTTTGTCCCGATCGAGATGGATGCCTTAAAAGATTGGAGAACAGTGATCTCTCTTTTTAAACTTCCTGGGAAATCTTTGTCAAGGCTTGTGGTTAAAAACATCCTTGCCCACAAGGCTGCTAACACGCCTTGGAGTTCAAGGTCCCTCCCCCGTGTGGGGCTCACGCCCCCCTGGGCCAGTTCCCCGTGCGAAGCGAAGCGAGCATCTCTAGGCAGTTCTCTTCCCCCATCTCTAAAAAGCTCATTCTTTCCAAAGTCTAAAAAAGGGCGAAGCCTTTTCGCTGACTTCTCTGCCTCTGCTTCTCTCTCTCGCTGCCTTTCGCCAAATCCCAGTGCAAACAGGTCCGGGTCGAAACCCTGGGGGCGGACTCACCCTCGGCTGCAAATTATTTCCAGGGCTTCCAGGTTGCCGTGGTAGGCGGCCAGGAGCGTGGGAGTCATACCGTCCTCATCCGAAAGGTTCAGGTCTCTCTTCGTGGCCTCCTTCAGGAGTTCCAGGTAGCTGTCGCTAGCTGCTTGGTGGTAACGAGTGGACATTTTTTCCTGCTCCCCAAAGCTTGGCCAGAGATCCGTCCCCAGGCAGAGCGGGATGTGGGGGAAGCAGCAGCCTTCCAACGGAGCTGGTTAATCAGTGACGAGGAGGAGCGTCACGCAGGGCAAAGCTCATTCCTGCCTCCCTCCATGGACGGCAGCCAGACGACTTTACAGCACTGAACTTGGACCTTTTCTTTCCGAACTGGCCATGACATTGAAGACGGAGGGTTGCTGCGATCCTCCGGAGTGTTTGAGGCACACTGAATATTTTTACGCCCAGTATAAATTTAGTATAAGACTGGTCCAGAATGTAGAAAATAATTTCCAAAAACTTTTATAACTAGCCCAGTACGCTGGGCAGAGCTATTTTTAAATCGTTTTATTGAGGTATAATTGACATACGATGGAACTCACCCATTTTAAGTATGCTAAGCAATACATCAGTACACTTACATCAGTACATTTACAGAGTTGCGTAATCGTCACCGTCATCCCACTTCAGGACATATCTGTCACCCAGGAAGTACAACCTTGTGTTCCTTTGTCGTCAACCCCAGTCCCATCCACAGCTCGAGAACCACTAAAGTACTTCCTGGCTCCACGGGCTGGCTTTTCACGGGCGTTCCGTGTAATTGGACACATAATCTTCTGTGTCCAGCTCTTTGTTTTTTTTTTAGCTTCACATAATTTTTTAAGGTTCATCCACGTTATGGCATGTAATAGTACCTTGTATTTACCGCTGAGCAACGATCTACTATACTACTATGCCGAATGTTCTTACTCATTCGACAGCTGATGGACGTTTGGACCGTTTCCACTTTCTGGTTTGATGCATAAGGCTGCTATGAACATCCACATCCTAAGTTTCTGCGTGGATGTGTATGTTCACGTCCAAGGAGTGGAATCGCTTGGGTTTTATGGAAATTTATATGTGACTTGTTAAGGAACTGCCAAACTGTTTTCCAAAGTGACTGTAGCAAGTTACTTTCCCACCAGCAATGTCCGAGGGTCCAGATGTCTCCACATCCTTGCAGCCCTTGTCCTGGTCTCTCTTTGTGTTCGTGGCCATCCTAGTAGGTGCAAAGTTGTATCCCTGTCGTTTTAATTTGCATTTCCCTAATCACTAATGGTGTCAAGCATATTTTCAAGTGCTTAATGAGCTGTTCTCACATCTTCTATTTAAATTCTTTGCCCAATGTTTCATTGGGTTGTGTGTCTTTTTATTACTGAGCTACAGTTGTCCTTTATATGTTCCAAATAGAGATCCTCTATCATATATATTTTGAATCGAATGAAAATGAAATCATACAATATCAAAATGTATAGGATGCTATTAAAAGGGAGTTTAGAAGGAAAGTTTGCAGTTTTTCATGCCTGTATTAGGAAAGGAGAAAGATCTCAAATCAGTAACTTAAATTTCCATCTTACCGAAAGGAGGAAAAGCGTAGAAAATTAATGTAAATAAAGAGCACAATAGATAAGACTAAAAATGTGGTCCAGATCTGTTATCAAAAATATATAAATAGACCGATTGACCAGCTACAAGACTCAGCTTTATCTTATTTGCAATAGATGGATCTACAATATGAAACTGCAGAAAAAAATTAAAAAGTTATATCAAGCAAATCCTAACAAAATAGCTATCTTTAGAGCAGACAAATAGTTTAAACCAAAACAAAATCACGAGGGTTAAAAGGAGATACTACATAACAATGAAAAGACCCATTATTTAAGAAAATATGATCGTTGTAACCGTGGATGTACTGAATAAGACGGCCCCAACATAGAGAAAACAAAAATTAATAGAATTTAAAGAGTCAGAGCAAATTCACAATCATAGTGGGAGTTTTTACTACATCCCTCAATGTTACATGTCAATCAGGCCAAAGATTAATAAAATGGGAAAGATATAAACACAATTAACAAGATTAGTTATATATAAAACCCTGTACCCAATAGAAAGTTCTTTTCAAGCACACAGAGAATATTGATCAAAATTGCCCACGTAATAAAGCCAGTGCTGGTCTCAACAAATATCAAATAAAATTCGAACCCATCATCCTTACATATATAAGGATATATATATATATATATATATATATATATATATACACACACACACACACACACACACACACACACACACATATATATCATATTATATATATATGTATATATATATATATATATATTCTCTTGTGGTATCTTTTTACCTAGTTTTCATCGTAAAACACATGCTATTTTACCTTGTCTATTTGCTAACCTACTATAAATATTTTCCTAAATTGTGACAAAATATTTAATATGCTTTGACAATAGTCTACGGAATTGATGTGAGGAAGTTCTATTTTAGAAATCTGTAACTGTTTATTCCTCATCTTTTTTGTTTGTTTGTTTGTTGTTGTTTCAAATCTTTATTGCAAGATAAAGTCTTTGCTTACTCTGGAAAAATACAATGCTTTCATCAGCAGTTTCCTCCGAATCGCAATCAGCCTCAAGGGTCAATGTCTCTTCCTTTTTCTAGCTTCTGAGATTAGCAAGAGAAGCTATAGAAGCAGCCTGCAGGGCTACATTATTTAGCTGCAAAAAAAAAAGAAAAATTATTTTCGGCCCAGACCAGAGAGAGCGAAATATACAAACGTGATTGTGGATACTTTGAGAACAAGGTAATGTTGCTCGATTCGTTTTTGCACGGGCCACTTTGATTTAGGCACAATTGCATTCATGAGTGCATGTGAAATAGAATATCATATACAACCTGAGAGAGAGCTTCTCGAAGATGGGTTTGTAGTGAGCGGAATGCCAAGTGCCAATCAAACAAGGAGTCTGGTACTAGATGAAGATGATGATGATAAAGAGAATGAGGAGGAGAAGGAGAATGATAAGGATGAGGGCCAGGCGAGGCAAGGGAACTCAATCTCTGGAGCACCACCGCCTCCACCAGCTCCCCCCACGGGGCTCCCCTCAATCCGAGCTCCCAGCTCGGGGCTCCTCTGCGGCCCCTTAGCCCCCGATCGGGGGTTCCCGCCCGAGCTGCCCTTCCCGAGGCGAGTCCTGGACCTCCAGAGGAAGGACAGCCCTGCCGAGCGAGTCGGAGGGACAGGGGGCCGGGAAGGAGGAGATCCTCGCCCGCCTGTCCCCTCTCTGCCACCGTCTGAGCCGGCCTCTCTGAGTCTCACTATAGTCGTAGCCTTCGTGGTAACGAATTACCTTCGCGTTTGTAGAAAAGGTGTTGCTTTTTTAAAAAATACACTTAGCAGGAGTAACAATTACTAGCCTGCTCCCGCTCAGAATCTGTGCCTTTTCGCAGTCTCCACCCCTAAAACCTGCTCATCCTGGATTTGGCTCCCTCACCCCCAATTCCACCGGGACTTAACCAATTGATTCCAACAAGGAGGTCGACAACTGGCAAACACTCATTTTCTCGCCTCCCTCCCTCCAGGTATTTCCCGAATCTTCCTGATCAGAAGACTCACCACTGGTGCTTGTTAACCATACATCCCCCCACGCCCCGCCCCCACTTCCCCTGGAGAGACTGATTCAATGGCTTTTGGATACAACCCAGGGTTTTTTTGATATTGATGAAATCCCCAGGTGATCCTTTTGATGGAGGGAACTGGGAAACGCTGCTTTACTATAGTTTACGATGTCACTCCAGACACCTGTTCGATGGGGCATGGTGATTACGCCTCCAGTTAAGCTGCAAAGACACCACACAAATCAATAATGGCAAATGCCACCCGCTGCTGGCATCGTGTGGCCTATTACAGAACATGAGCTGCAGACACCTGGGTGTCTCCTAGAGCAATGAGCGATGCTGGAAAGATACGTGAATGAGTTCTCAGAAAATCTCAGTTCTCAGTAGCCAAAGCTGGGGCAAGTTGCTTTGCCTCAGTTTCCCCATCTGTCATCTCCCTAGTGCTACACACTGTGACATTCTTACGTAGGTCCCTACTCTCTTCGACCCAGAATTTCTACGTCTAGGAATTTATCGCGAGGAACGAGGCAAATGTACAAGCTATACATTATAGGATTATGTATAACGAGAAGAACTCGGAAGCCGTCTTAACATCGATCATCTGGGAGAACTTAAACACGGATTCATCCAGACGGAATACCACGTGACCGTACAACGGTGCTGGGGCCTTCGTGTCCGTGACATGGATCGTAGTCAGAGCAGGCTACAAAACGTAGCTCCCACTCTGATTCCAGGTGGCGGCTGTTTTGCGTGCCTATGGCGTTTGTAGAGAAAAAAAATCCGTAAAATTAGATATCTAAATATTAGCAATGGCGAGATTATGGGTAACTTTCCCCCTTTTTCTGTAGCCTTCTGTAATCGACTGTGTGTGTGTGTGTGTTTGTTTGTTTGTTTGTGTTTCCCAGTAAGCTTAAAATTTATACTTGTGGAGGGGGGGGAATCATGCTTCACTCATTTTTTAAAGGTAATTTTCCATGCACGTTGTCAGGGTGCTGTCCGCAATAGCCAGGAGCCTAGGGGTGACTTAAAGGAAAGATTTGCTGCCTAGAGAGGATATGAAAAAGAGATGTTCTTGCCTCAATAAAGCTCATCACCGTCTTCCATTCTGCACGGAGGCTGTACAGGTTTGGTAGAGAAGATGCTACATTTTTCCCAGTCTCATGGGGAAGAATACCCATTCCTTCATCTGGAGCCAATTTCAGGGAACCCGGCTCAGAGCAGCTGGTGCAACGCGCCAAGGCAGGTGCCAGGAAGGGCCTAGCCCTGCGTCCCGCGGGCCTTCCAGAACGGGGGGCCTCTCCCTCCCACGCTCTCAGCTGCAGGGGCTGGAGGAGGTGCAGGTGTCTGCAATGGGAAGAGGGCGGGGTCCTGGCTGGCTTCCTGCTCTAAAAGCGCAGAGAGGCTGGGCTCTCTACCTGGCTGATCGGGTGATGCCGTGGGCCATGGCGAGCCGGCAGAGAGGAGGAGGAGGAGAAGGTGGCGGGGGTCCCTCAGGCTGCTTCAGGTGAGTCACGTAGGGGGCAGACGGAAGGGATGCAATGGCCTTGCCGGCTTACGTTCCCTCGTTCTTAACGCCACCCCATCCCCTTCCAGCACCTACTGGCCACTCTGTCTACTCCTCGCGCTTGTGACTTCAGGGAACTCGGTGGATGTTGCTCAGCCGGGGACTTCTGCCTTCTCAGGTATGCCTCCGGGGTGAGGGACATGCCCGCGGCATCCTCCGGCGGGTCGTAGCTAAGGGACCCCCAGGGGCCCAGGAAGCCCGCTCCTGGGCCAGACCGTCTCCGCTCTCCCTCTTTCCCTACCTGGATGGAGGCCCTAGACTTTCCCATCGCTTCCCTGAGGCTGGCCACACGAGCGAAAGCTCAGAGCTCGCGGAAACACCGGCACCTCCTCCTCACCGCCTCGAGCTCGGTGGTGTTGAAAGAACAGAAACCACAACACCCACGGCCCCTCTTCAAACACAAACTCACGCCTAAGGAAATCGTCGCCATGACAGACACCCGGCCCGCTCGCTCGAAATGAGGTTTTTAAAAAACTTTCACGGAGCCCGACGATGCAGGGACAGGCAGAATTTGGCTTTAAAAGGGTCCTCGGGCTTCCCCAGGATGCTTTTTCTAAAAAACAAGCAAACAAACAAAACAAAACTAAAAAACCATCAACTTGAAGAATCTTTAGATAAAACTTTCATTTTCCGCTTCTCCACAGACCCACCATCGCCACCTCCATCAGCATCACTGTCAAGGGTCCCACCTGGTTCCTGCATGTTAGCTTGCCTTGTGTCCACCCAACCCCGCCCACCCCTGGCTCCCTGGAAGGCCCCGCCCTGGGCCTTGACTGACACCTTCCTCAGTTCTTTCCCACCAATCAGCGAGCTTCCTGGGGGTGGGGGGCGGGGCCAAGCCTCGCCTTTGCCTCTGCCTCCCTTCCCCCCACCCCCGCTGCACCCCCTGTAGGGACCGGGCCTCCTGTCCTTCAGAGCCCCCTAATGCCTCCTCTGCCCTTCAGGGACCGTCACTTGCCATAAAGACAGAATGACGGTGGAGTTCTCAAGGAATCTCGGTATCAAGAAATGGCACGCGTCCCTGACGGGTAGGCGATGTGTATGTCCTCCCATCTCGGTCCTCCTTGGCAGAAAGCCCTTGGCGCAAGGCCAGCCCCTTTTCTCCAGGGAGCAGAGCACACAGACTCGGGAGCCACTGGCATCCGGTCCCCGCGATGCCACCGGGGTTCCTGACTGGCAATGATGCCCCCAAGAGTGGGAGACTTTGCTTTTCTCTTATGTCAGAATCCCCTTGGGAAACTCTTTAGCTGCGAATCATAGCATCTCTCAAAGCCTGGCTCATGTCGCCCGGTTGGGACAACAGAAAATGTTTAAAAAAATGTAACTGAAGGATCTAAGGGATGGATGGGTGGTCTCCTGGGCTGACGGTCACTGAAATACACTTCCTGGCCACTTCCTGTCCGCTCCGCTTCTGTAGATCCCTTTGGCCTCGAAATGCTGAACTGCACTTACGACCTGGACCCAGAGAAGCTGACCCTGAGGGCCCCGTATGAGACCTGCACCAAGAGAGTGGTACGTCCCGGCCCTGACAGGTGGTCGGGGAAGGGGTGAGCTGGCGGTCGCCAACAGCAACCTGGCAGTGAAGGACACGGGCTTAGGAGGAGAACGGCGGTTCCCAACCCGGGGTGACTTTTTT
>PVKZ01005868.1:0-44787 GCA_004027375.1 Macroglossus sobrinus | reverse complement strand
TCTTTCTTTCTTTCTTTCTTTCTTTCTTTCTTTCTTTCTTTCTTTCTTTCTTTCTTTCTTTCTTTCTTTCTTTCTTTTTCTTTTCTTCTTTCTTCTTTCCTCTTTCTTTTTCTCCGTCTCCTTCTCCTTCTCCTTCTTCTTCCTTCTCCTTCTCCTTCTTCTTCTTCCTCATGTGAAAACCTGACAGACAAGCTCCTTTGAGAGATAGTTTCATAAAGACATGTCCAAAGAGAAGAACAAACGTGTACCAGGATTTGTGACATTAAAAACGTGGTGTCTCAGAAGATATTTGAAGAAAGACTTGCATAAAACAAATACTGTTCAGATTAAATTGTGAAATGAGCTGAAACTTATCGAAAAGGTGATGCTTCTTCCTTGATAGGCTAATCTTCATCACTAGCATTTTCTCGGATGCTTTTCCGGTGTTGACACCAATGCACCAGCAGTGAAAGCCTCTGAGTGCAGCAAGGTCAAGGTCATGGGCTGGGGTCATGAGTCAGGCTCCAATCTGCACGTCCTCCAGCCTTTATGTGCCATCTGTACAAATGTTCCCGGCATCCCTGTCATACCTCCCTGGCCCGTGTTTGGTTTCAGCTGTAATTGTGGTGGCCGTTTCCAATTCACCACCCACTGAGTGTCCCCCCTAAAGTGTGCCTCCCTAGTCTGTGTAAATTATGCTGTAGGGCTGACCTGAGGGTCCCCCAGGGCCGTATGAGGTGTGTGGCTAATGCCTCAAGGGCAGCCCTCAACCAATGGGAGACAAGTGTCAGAGGGTAAATGCTCCAGCCTCCCGTCTATTGGCTGAATAAATCGTTTCTGCTTCTCAGAGGTTCTGAGAAAATTAATCTGCTTTTTCTGCAACATCATAGAAAACTTATCCTTAGGTTAGCTTTTTCTTCCCCATTTCATTCAGCCTTACTCCTGTACCCCAGCTCCCACATAACCCACTTGCCTCCAAACCCTTGCTCAGGTTCTGATTTGGGGGTGGTAACCCAAATTTAGATTCTATCTCCATATATAAGTATCAGCTGACAGTGGCTGATGACTGGACGTGAAAGAAGCAATGGATTTCTGGTTAGGGAACAGGCTTAGAGACAGAGCAGTTAGAAGCTAATTATACCTGGAAAGTGTCACAGGAATTACATTTAATAATGATGATGATGATCATGATGCTACTTCACTTTATAGAAAATGTTTCACTATATAACCATAGTAGTGTTGTGATTATTATTCGTCACCGTAATTAATTTTTTTATGTGCCAGACACGTGAGATGCTATGGTAGATAGTTTGCAAATGGCCTGACCTCCACCCATGCTGGGGACAGTCCCTTTCCACGCTAATTCTGGGATTCTTCATGGGACTCGCTTTGCAAAGAGATCACAGTAAATGTGATGCAAGTCGAGGCTTGGACATCTGGGTTAGTGCTCTCCAGTTTCCTGTGGACATTAAGGCCACCAAGAGTATGAACTTGAGATAATTTGCTAGAAAAGTCACAGGGCAGAGCGCTGAGGCCATCCAGCCAGGACCTGCCAGCTGTCAGACACGTGAGTGAAACCACCTTAGACCAACTGACCTTTTCAATATGCATTGAAACGTAACCAACACAAATACATTATTTCACGTGACACTTGCAATGTTGATATAAAACGGGGTGTGATTACCGCCCCGTTTTACAGGCGGGAATTAGAAAGGAGATTTTCTTCCAAAGTGACTTTGCTGGTGTATGTCAGAGCAATTACAAAACCAGATTTTCTGGGTCCCAAAGCAAACTATGTCTCTGACATGACTTGGCATATGGATCAGATATTTATTTTTTTATGATGTCATTAATTAGTTAATTCATTCATTCACTCCAAAAAACCTTTTTGAATACCTGTTTTATGTCAGGCACTATGTAAGATACAGGTGATTGATAGACAAATGAATATGTCTTCAAAACAATCTCAGAATTGATTAAAGGAAGCAGACATGTGACAAATAAAGGCAGTGCGATGAAATAAGATAGATATTTATAAAGGATAGTAGGAATATACTGATAACACTGAAAGTTAGAACATGGGGGAAAACAGACTTTAACAATATATTGGAATTTTGCTGGAAAAATATTTCTCTGCCAAGCTCTATTGCCGCTAAGCATTTCAGATTTACCTCTGGGGCCCAAACACAAAGACGATCGTAACTCTTTTCACTAAGTCTTATCTCAGCCATGCCTAGTAGGAACGCTAGTTACAAGTAATGCTAGGTACCTAACCGTGTATTCAGATTTTATGCATTAATTGCTTTTTAAAATTCTAAGTCTTTCAAGTGCATGCCATTCCAAACATAAAACCACTGAGGTTGTAAACAAACTTTCTGTGAGAACATTCCCCCGGCTCGAATCAGCTCAGTTCCCACAGCCATAGAGCTCCTTGTAAGAGAAGCTTGCAGTGCTCCGAGCACACCGGGGCAGCCATCAGTTTAGCATGGAATATTACACAGCGGTGAAAAAGAGCAAGGATGATATCTAAGACTGCAAAGTAACATACATTGCTGAGTAGAGACACTGGGTCAGAATTATACACACGGTATGCAACAAGTATGCACAAATATTAATCAGATATGTGTTTTACACATATACACACATGCTTAAAGTCACAGATTTAGGTCTAATCTTATGGTTTAAATCACTTTGCAGTACAATGATTTTTTTAGCCATGGCTGCATTTTTTTCTATTACCTTTTTTTGCGGGTGCTACCTACCACAATTATATGTACGTTTATGCCGTTAAAGTATAAAATTCTTGAGTTCCTGTCTGCGAGATGAGCTCATACATTAATGGGAGCCTACAAGGAACTGGTTAGGAAGCCAGAAGAGGTACAGAGTCAGGTGGAAGAGACTGACCACGGTAAGCTGTTTTTATTATCTACAAATGCCTGTGGTGTCTGCTTTTCACCTCAAAAAAGAGCCATCTGAAGATTCTCTTTGCTCCATATGTCCACCTGTCCCCGTAACTACTGAGACTGCTAGTTTCTTTTTAATTAAACAGCGTTTGAGATTCCGTTTGGAATTTAACCATCAGGCGTGACATTGAAACTATGGAAAAATGCAATCTGGCGTTCTAAACAGTCATCTTTTTGAAATCAAAATCAAACTTACTCTGATCCTGGGGGCTACCTGTCCTTATTAAGGTTGGACAAGCCCCTTAATCCAGTCCAACAATAGCTCATTTGCACGTCTGTTCCTGTATCTTTGAATAAATGTTTAATGCTATCTCGTTTTGTGTCTATAGGTAATGGTGGTTTGGAAATGAGTATTTATTTGAAATAGTGAAGGTCTTTCCTGGGGTAAGTCAGAGAGAAGATATCTGCTATGGTTCATCTTCTGAATTTCTTCCAGGATAGTCATTTATTACGTGAGCACCTGCTCCAAAAGCATCAGCCAGGCCCCAGGCATGCCAGGATGAATGAACAGATATGGTCCCTACCAACAGGTAGTGCCATCCTAGGGCTCGCGATGCACAAAGCACGGAAGCATGTGATCCCACGAGGCCAAGGGAGGAAGCTCACGCTGCTTAGCTGGGTGATCGATCGGTGAGGACCTCACCGGGAGATCACATCTGACCGACCGATCCCCACGAGAATCACACCTGCCTGGTAAGGCAGTTATGAGGATGAAATGAAATGGCACGTGTGTCAGCTGGTAGCAGACACGCTGGACACATTCAGTATAGCTCAGGGCCCCCCATCCCATGCAGGGGTGTCTGGCACGCAGGAGGGGGCATTGTGCTTTCAAGGTGGCTTGGCTGAAGAGCTTAGGGGAGTGTCACCATCTGTAGGGCTTCAGAGGGTCCCCCGTGAGCCAGCTTTCAGCGGGGAGCGGCTCGGTCACCCACACGGTTTTTATGTAGGTGGGTTGTCCATGCTGCGTGTCACTAACTCTAGAGAAACGATGTGACGAGTTTTCCTTAATTGCATGGCACGGCTTTAATTTCTCTTCCTATGTTTATTTAGCGATTTGAAAAAAAATGCATTTCGTTTTTAATTAAGTGGGAGCAAAGGGCGTTTTCTTTTCTGTGTCAGGATGGGACAAACATTATTGCTGTTAATAAGCAAGGATGAGAGAAAACAACCCACTCATTAACATCATTAAAGGGATCACTGTTTCAATATTTGAGGCATCCCCGGAGAATAGCTGGATAAAAATATGAAGAGATTTTAAAATATAAGATGGAGGGAAATCATCAATTTTTCATACAACATATAATTAATGATAATGTATTTTATAATCATGTAATTAATTACAACATATAATACATTGCATAATTAATGATATAATTATTAATCTATAATATATATTTACATTTTATTTATATTTATTTATTTGTTTGTTCATTTTGTTAAGGCAAGGCAAGCCTTGGTTGACCTCACAGATTGCAAGGACTTGTAAACTTGTCAGTTTACAATCCCTTATTTTTTTAAGCCTACAGCACCTGGTCTTCCTAGCTGGTCTCCCATCCAAGTACTAACCAGGCCGGACCCTGCTTAGCTTCTGAGATCAACCAGGATCTGGCGTGTTCAGGGCAGCATGGCTGTAGGTGATATTTATGTTTTATGATTGGACATGTCAAAGTTGTATGTGTGCGTGTGTGAGTGCGTGTGTGTGTGTGTGTGTGTGTGTGTGTGTGCAGTCTCACGAGGGCGTGTGTTTTCAACATACCTAAGAATAACCACATTGCGAAAATGAGAGATGTGAAGGATTTTACTTCGCCTAGTGAATTACTTAAATAACTACAAGAAATCTCAGTAGTTTTATTTCGGATCCCAGCCTCTAAACGACTGCGCCCAGGACCACGAATATCTGCGGAATAAGAGGAAACAGCTCCTCCCACAGCGGAGGAGGAAGACCTTGGCTGACTTGACCCGTGTCCAGCAGCTTCACGCGCAGTGACACTTGGGTCATTCTCCACGTTGTGCATCCTTGTAGAGTTCGCTCATACGGAGAGCCAGCGTGAGGGTGCCACCCGGAACAGGGCATGCGAGAACGGACATTCCCAGAAAAGCACCTGAGCAATTCTAAATTGAAATGCACACAGACACGGACTTTTTAAAACTTTAAGCATCAGAGGAGATCTACGCATGCGCACACACGTCTGTTTGACCCGAGCAGCTCGGATCGCTAGTCTGTGCTTGGAAGCCAGTGAGTGCCATTTAATGTAAGTGTCCCCTGGGGTTCTGTTAGCAATGAAGCTCCACAGTCCCAGCTTAGTGCATTTGAGACAAGACCCTGAAATCTGAATTTATGTTAAGCACCTCGGGTGATTTTCATAAAGATGAGCTATGCGCCCTGTCATTGTAAGTAACGAGTGGACTCTTTAAAAGAAAATGGCCAGCTTTATTAAAGCCAGTTTATTTATAGTATTTCGCTTTGTCTGTCTGTCTGTCTGTCTGTCTGCCTCTCCTTTTGCTAATGATCAGAACATTTCGATAGGCACCCGTGTACGCCAACCTGTGAATTTCCAAAAAAGTTAGGTCCGAGTCATGTTTCTCATCAACCCAAAGGATCTTTTTTAGAGTTAATTGGCCAAGGAGGAGGCAGAGCCCACATGGCTGTGTTGGCGTAACTGCCACCCACGGCTCGCTCTCGCCACCTCAGAACAGGTGTAGAAGGCGTGAGTCATCCCTCCTGATTATGTCTGGCATTTTGCAACTGATTGTCTTAGAGGCCGAAGTGTGCTGTGAAAAATTTAACTTGTCATGCTGTCAGAAAGCTTTCAGGATGATATTCGACATTTAAAAAAAAAACCTTTTTTTTTTTTCAAGTCGATAATCTAGAGGCTTTACACACACTTCTTCGGCAATTTGAACATGTACATCCTGAAAGGAAACAATTTTTCGATGGCTTTAAGCAAATATCTACACCTACCAAGTCCCAGGAAACCTGGTCTCGAACGCCAGTTATGCAAGTGCTGTAATTTTCCCTGTCGGCTGTCTATTATCATGAACTAATTTGAGAGACTCTATTTCTGCTGGAGACATAGAAAAGGTTGTTTGGATTTCTCCACACACACACACACACACACACACACAAATGTGCATGCCGGGGACTCCACGTGTTCGCTGTTGGCTACGGAAAATGAAGACGTATTGCACAAAATGCGAAAATAATAACTAATACTAAAGCTGCCATTTATCGCAATGGTTTTCCAATGACCTTTACTGTGTGTACTGAGGCACAGTGATCGATGCCTTACACATATTAACTCATTTAATCCTTGGCGGGTCTCATCATAGTCGTTTCTGGAAGGGAGGACTGAGTGTAGAATGTTGGGTGACATTCTCCAGGCCACACGGGTACTGTCCCGTCCGCAGCCTCATCCTGTTAATCACGATACTACACTGGTCCCATTCTTGCTTCTGCCTGGCTCTCTTACTTCTTACGGGCCGTGCAAGCTGACCTAATTCAAACTCGCTGAAGGATTACTTTCAACTCCGAGAAAAGAAACACCAAAATCAACTTTAATGGGTAAAGGAGTAACCAACATGGTAGAATTTAGGTTCTATGTACAGATAGAGATTTAGGGACAATACCGAAATAACTGTGATTTTGTCACATTCACATGGGAGCATCTAGTATCATTTCCTGCTTTGGGCCTGTTTATCCACTTGACATTCAACCAGAGCTACACAGAATCTGGCTTAATTGGAGGTGCCTGGTGGTGCAGGCAATGGGGATTTTCAAAGGTCAATGACACGATCCCAAGCTGGTCATCGACATGACTTACTGAGACAGCTGGACTCAACTTCTCTTGCCTCTTCCTCCCTCCGGGGCATTTGCTTACCATTTGTATCCAAATATTTATGACCAAATTTACAGTTGCGAGTAAGAGTAGGAGACAAGGGGCATGTTGACACAGGTATCAGCAAACTTCATTCTGACTGTAACTTAAATTTGTCTTTAGAACAAAGCGGATGAAGCTGATCTTTGGGTCAAAGAGAGATTAAATTAAAAAAGGAGGCGATCCTTCTCATTTCCCAGAGGTGCTGAATTGGCATGCTTCCTATCCAGCCTCCTGCCTTTTCTGTTGTTGTTGTTTACATGTTTGCTTCCACGCTGAGCATCGCTCTGTATACTGGCGGGAGCTCGGCCATTCAGAATACAAGACTGATTTTTCTTTTTGCCAAGTACAGAGTTCGTTTGCGAGAATGTAATTATTTTCTAAAAGCAGCATCGTGATGAATTAGAACTGTGATCCAATAGCCAGATGTGTGGGCTTCGCTCACACCGACTTGGGTGAAGGGGAGGAAGCAAAGAAATTCATCGATCATTGATTTATTGATCACTAACAAAATGCCATGGTTCTGTGCCAATCAGCTAGGGATACTGATAATAGTAATAATGATACAGCATCAGAAATAATGACATCAAATATTTATTGAGCCATTACACATGATTTCCATGCATTACCTCTCATTCTCCCAATGAAGAAAAGGGACTATAGCTCAGAGAAATTACATTGCCCCAGTGGAGGAAGGTGGTAGAGCTGTGTTTAAACCCCAAACACCTGCTTCCTTCCCAGAAGCCTGCCAGAGAGGATAAAGTAACACAGCATAACTGAACGGCACTTAACCAGAAATAGTACAGATTTGTTCATTGATTGATCAATTACAAATTTTCATATTGTAATTTAATTGCCAATTACCACTGCGCTTTAGTCAAAAAAAGAAAGAAAAGGAAAGAACAAGCCTTTCTGGGAGGTTAGGCACGACTGTCTCAGCCTCGTGACTTTGTAGTAGATCTCTGCTGGTTTGGGATCCATTATCCGCTACCCTTCTCTTTGTAACGGCACCCTGAACTTCTTGGGGAGCCCATCTGTCTCCATCTTTCATTCACAGTGTTTGGATGGAGACCTAGGTCTACTTAACCCATGTGATTTCACCTCCCTGACCAATGTGTTTGGTCCATGAGTAAGCATGTGATCCAAGCCATCCAATCACAGCCACTCTTGGCCTTTATGCTAATACTTTGGGAAACGTGTTCTGTCTTTGGCCCTGGACCATGCAGGCACCTCCACTGGGAACCCAAAACTAAAGTGAACAGAGGAGGAGGCAGAACTGAGAGATGGAGAGAAATCAATTCGTGATGATGATACCATTTCTACCCCTGATCAAGGCAGGTCTCTAAACTTTCTTAAGTCATTGATTCCCATGTGGGCTTAAGCCAGGTTGGGTTGGGATTTTCCTGTCACCTGTAATTGGAGGAGTCTGGTTTACGGCTGCATCTACCCCATCTAAAGTGAGAGGGCTGGTGGTGGCACAGAGATGAGCTACTTCATCGTTCATTAGTTGTGTGACCTTGAGCCATCCCCTTAGTCACCCAGGACATCAGTTTCCACGTCTATAAAACATGGACCTAAGATCCATTTCTATGATCTCGAAAGTGATGTAAAGACCAGATGATTCCAGGAAAGGACTTTGAGAACAGCAAAGAATGGTATAGATGAAAAAAAAATCCTTATCTACAATCAAGGCCAATTAGGATTATACAGTATTCACGGTGTCCCTCAGATCAGGGTTGTTTTTAATGAAGTGTCTGGAGTACAGCCACTTCATGTGCTTTCCAGGGATATAGTCAACAATGACAATGTTTATCTTATTCGGAGATAAACCAACATTTCCTGTTTCCATGATTCAATGATAGGACGCATACCATTTATTTGCAAATGCCATTAAGAAGCTTAAAAACTCAGCCTCACAATTGTGCTCCACTAAAGTAAATGTCAAACTTTACGTAGAGGAAGGAAGACTAAGAAAAGTTTTCTTAGTCATTGATGAGTAATTAATTATGTTCCAACTCGTTTTGAGAAATGGCACCTGTGTGGTTTTGAAACGATTTAAAAATAACACACAATCTGGGTTGAAATTAAGGCGTGGCAGGCAAATCAACTTAAATTTTTTTTTCACATGCAGACAAAGTCTTCTGAAACTCACTGGGTTGAGTTTGACGGGAGAACAGAAGGTATTTTCTTGATAGGAACTAATCAGTTTACTAACTAGAGAAATGCCTTAGATGATGCTTGTCAGAGTTCATCTAATAATTTCTCCCTCACGCAATGATATGGAGAGATTAAAGAATGCAAGTCCTAAGAAAATGGCCAAGCATAGAGATGTGTCTTTCAAAGTACATTTGTGAAAGAATAAACTAATCAAAAACAGACTCACAAATATAGAGGACAATCTGGTGATGCCCAGAGAGAGGAGGGTTGGGCAGGGCTGGGAGAAAGGGGTGAGGGGTTAAAGGAGTACAGTTAGTAGTTGATAGAGGGTCACGGGAATGGGGAGCACGGCAGAGGGAATGCAGTCAGCATTAATATGATGGCTAGGTGGAAGGCCAGGGAGGGAGGGAGCAATGGGGGGGATCATTTTATAACTATATAAACTATATCAAAGTCTAACCAATGTCCTGGATATTTGAAACTAATAAAAAAAAAAGTACTTTTGTGTATTTTAGCTGGGGGAGCTCATTCTGCAAAGCAGAATTGCCATCCACAGTGCGTTTGGGGGTACGCTGATGGCACAGACACAGATACACCTCTCATCACCCCTCTTCATCAGAATTCTGTCTGGTGCTGAGCTCTCTCCGCTCAGCCCTGTACTGTGGACTGGAGGTTTGTGAAGTCAGGAGAATGATATGTGAACGACGGCTGGGACTTTGCACAGCTCCGACCTCCACTGTAACCGAATCGTAGTTTCCTTTACTGCTAAGAGTTAGACCCTGGGCTAATGAGTACATGTCTGCTTCTTAGACGGGTCCTGAGAATTAAGAAAGAGACTACGAAAAGCACTTTATGTAGGGAATGACGTAGTCAGTGCAGTTTGCAGGTGGTATTATTATTTTACTATTGTCATCGCCATTATTTTTGGTTTGGGAGGTGTAGATGTGAGAGAGAATAAAAGAACACAATAAATCTGGGAGAAGAAATTTTTCCCTACGGGGGAGGATAATGGCCAGCGCCCCCTGTGTCCCCGATACGGTGTTCTGAGTTCTCTATACTCATCGTCACGAAGGTTCTGCTGTTATTAACCCCATTTTGCAGATGAAAACACTGAGGCGTGAAGACGTTGAGTCACATGTCGCCGCTAAGCTGCTGCAAAGCTACGGTCCGAGCCCACCCAGGCTGTCTTTGGAGGCCATGTTCTCAAAGTCTTCGCTTCCCGGACAAACCTCAGAATTAATTATTTCCCAAACCGGAACCTGGCCTGACTGAGAAGGTTTGAAAATGTCACTTTGGCCCCTTGATTTTTGCCAGGATTGTTGCAAAACCATAATATACAAAAGAAAGAAATTGGATTTCTGGAAAAGGATACTTTTTCGCTAGGTAGGTTTAGATGGTTCGCTTTACTGTTGTGGGTTTGTCGTGCTTTTCTCGTCCTGCACACACAGAAGGGAGGGCATGTCACCGGAGAAGCCTCACGCCACGTGTCATCCACGAGGTGTCGGACGTCTGTCTCTACCCACATCCAGTCTGGCTCTGGCCAGGAACTCGGTGCGTTTTCAGGTTTATTGTTCCACCTTAGATCACACATCAGGTACCTGCCGAGCAACCTCGCTGTCAGCCAGAGAGAGAAGCGTTCAGAGACAGAGATGGCCATTACCTGAGGAAAGGGAGGGCTTGAGGATGGAACGATGGTGTCTTTTCCCTAAATTCAGTTGCAGTTTGAGCCTGAGATAAGGAGGAGGAACCAAGGACCCAGAGGCCACTGCTTTTTTCCTATTCAGTTAGAAAATCGGTCAGCATCGAGCCTCCAATCCACGGAAGTCTTGCCTTCTATGTCAGCGCTTAAAGTATATCATCTCTCGGCTCTTAACACAAAAACGCTTTGTGACTTTTAGTGTGGATGGGCTTCACACCGGGAACAGGGTACATAGCGAGACTCATCCTGCTTTAGTTTGTCTGAGTTCTCGACCCTGTGGATGTCAGGTACTGTGATGTGTGGGCTCCTTATGGAAATTCTGAAAGGGAAGGATCGAGAACCTGCCCCATGTCTCTTGAACCAACCCACTTGGAAATGAAGTTGAGTAGAGAGGTGATTTTGTGAAAAGGATGATGGTGAGGTACCCTCCTGCTCAAACTCTCAGAAGACCCAGGGGAGAATGTTGGGATGGATTCCTTGCCGTTGGCAGAGAGAAATTGGTTCTGTTCTATTTCCATCACCAGTCCTTTCTCTCTTACTTAGAAAATCTTCATCTTGAGGACAGGGACGGACTTTACCCTTTTAACAAGGAGCAAAGGAAGATGACGCCTGGTGAGTAAAATTTAAAAGGACGGCAGGAAAAAAATGAAACTGAATTCCGATTACAACCACACTCACAGCTGTCCGGCACAGTGGTTGTGCACAGACTGTATTTAATCCTCGCGAGAACCAGATGCTATTTTTGTTATGATTTTCTCTAACAGATGAAGAAAGTGAGATGGGAGTCATAGCCCATGTAAATGCAGCTGCAACTTTAATCAGGACTTAACGGGAGGACCACCCGGGCCCTTGATTGCTACACTGTATGGTTGCCATGGCATAGCACCTAGCAGATGGTGTCTGTAGTAATTGCTCACTTAAAATGCCAAAGGCCTTGACTATTAGCTGAAGAGTTAGAACATTTTCTCCATGGTCAGCGATTCATCACACGGCTCAGAAGCTTTTCCAACAGGCTGAGACGGTTTCACAATGGGAGAGGTGGTATGCAGCCACCCTTCATTTAGTTATTCAATGAATATTGTTTTGAGTATCTACAATGTGAAAGATATAAGCACACACAAAAAAAATCAGACAGGCAGCCTGCATTCCACGGAAGTCAGCGTGACTAAGAATTACCGTCCAAACACATGCCATTTTCTGAATCTAATATGCTGTGTGCAGAGGATAGTAGCTTTGTTTTAGGAGGTGTGAGCAAAGCTGTGAGCCCAAAGATGAGGGCTGATGCCAGTGGCTGACAGATGCTCAGACATGAACTGACGTGCAAGAGAGAAGCGAGCTATTTTGTCTATGTTGTAAGCACCCCTTCCCCGTCAAATCCTTGCTGCCGTGCCTCTGATATCATACACAACGGAAGAAAATAGAAAGGACGAAACACAGAAATATCAGTTTTGCAGCTTGGGCTCCATAAGGCGTCAGAAAACATTTTCCTTTCCTCCCAGCCTTGGCGGGGTCTGCAGGAAACCTTCATTAGCAATTTGTCAGGGCATCGTTGTATGTTTCCAAAGAACTTTCTTTTGGAAGACACGGGGATTTTAACACCAAAATATATTTTATGGATGATTTCCAAACTCCACCAAAACACAAAGGCACCCTGGTAAGGGACGGTCCCTGTTTAATTTTTAATTGACTCTTAGAATTGTCCAATCATGTCGAATTGGTAGGTTTTCATGGTGGAAACTTCCAGAGTGTCTCTCGCTAGGGCACCGTTAGCAAACAGAACAAATCTATGCGAATGAGGGACGAGGCACTGGAAGTTCTCATCTATTCATTTAAATTCTTCTGCAAA
The DNA here is from genome assembly GCA_004027375.1 of Macroglossus sobrinus. Lineage (NCBI taxonomy): Eukaryota > Metazoa > Chordata > Mammalia > Chiroptera > Pteropodidae > Macroglossus > Macroglossus sobrinus. The sequence goes on along the minus strand of PVKZ01005868.1, from coordinate 32,268 downwards.
ACCAGCACATTCTACACACGTGTCCCAAGCCTGGGGGCGACAAGAAGAATTTATGTTATTCTGAGTGCACATTCTGTGCGAATAACGAGTTGGACACAGACTTTTGCACACGCATCGGCTGACTTGTCCACCCTTTAGAAGACTCCTAGGTGGCTGCTGGTGACCAGTTGTTGCTGTCCGTGGTGCTCAGAACTTCTGAGAAAGAAGTGAATGCACGCTGATGATAATTTTTGAATTCTGCTGGAGTCAGTAGTTATTCCAATTTGAGAGCAGAGTCATTTTTCATAATGATGAGTCAGAAAAACAAAACAAAACAAAACTACACCCTAGACAGCGGGAGGGAGAATGCCCACAACAGGAATTTCACCGAAAGTGCATATTTGAAACTACAGGCAGGAGCACAGGGCCCTTGCCCCGTCTCCACTACAAATTACCTGTGATGCGTTGCTATGTTCTAGGCGCAGTGATCGCATTTTGACGATGCGAAGGTCTCTCAGCTGTTTCATTTATGGCAGCCGGATAAAGGATGCCATGGCTTAAATGAATATTTTATAAAGCAGACGTGGCAGCTGTGAGGCATAAATAACTGCTTGGATTGTTTTGCCGTAGCGAGAAGTGTGATAGGCTCTGTCACCTGGTTGTAGCTGACAAGCTCAGCGCCGATGAGGTGAACAGGTCTGACTGTCTGACAGGGGGATAAGAGTTTTTATTACAGTCTGAAGGCACTTGATTCAAAAAGGTGAGTCAGGAATTCAGAGATTTGATTACGAAGTAATTAAGAAAGGGCTGTCCTAGCTAAGCCCTTCAAAGGGGGAGGGGGTGAGGCAGTCAGATTCTTACCGCCTTCGCTCAAATAATTTGTCGTAGGTTCAGACTGGAGGACATCTCTCTCATTTCACAGAAGAGAAATCATTGTTTAAAGCTGATATAAATGATATTATTTGGAGGATCTGTGTCTTCAAAAAAAAGTGGTTTTACAATTTTTCTGATTCAGCACCCGTGGGAAAAGATAGGAGTCCCAGAAGCATCTTCAGATATATTTTTGATGAATATTTGGCGTCGACATGATCAAATGAATTAGCCTTATACGCAGTGAATGTGGCACCACGCAAGTCACCAGGGCTCAGCTACCCTCTCCCCTAACTATGTTTACCTCTTAGGTGGCTTCGGGCAAAGAGGTGACTGCTCTTGGCACCTCACTCCTTCAGAACTGAGGCACAGACCAGCGGCATACCTGAGGGCTAGATAGAAATGCAGACGCAACGTCATTTGTTTCTTTTTTCTTTTACTTTCCTTGCCCGAGGAGACATATCTGAAAAGAAATTCCTGTTGGTAATATCAGAGTTGACTGCCTATGTTTTTTTCTAGTAGTTTTATGGTTTCAGGTCTTAAATTTAATCCATTTTGAGTCTATTCTTGTATATGGTGTAAAAAGGTGGTCCAGGTTTCTTTCTCTTTCTTTCTTTCTTTCTTTCTTTCTTTCTTTCTTTCTTTCTTTCTTTCTTTCTTTCTTTCTTTCTTTCTTTCTTTCTTTCTTTCTTTCTTTCTTCCTTCCTTCCTTCCTTCCTTCCTTCCTTCCTTCCTTCCTTCCTTCCTTCCTTCCTTCCTTCCTTCCTTCCTTTTCTTCCTTTCTCTCTCTCTCTTTCTTTCCTCTCTCTCTCTTTTTCTTTTTTTGCATGTATCCAATTTTCCCAACACCATTTATTGAAGAGATTGTCTTTACCCCATTGTGTATTCTCACCTCCTTTGCCATATATTAAGTGAGCGTAGAAGTGTGGATTTATTTCTAGGCTCTCTATTCTGTTCCATTGATCAATGTATCTGTTTTTATGCCAATACCATGTTGTTTTGAGTACTGTAGGCTTATAGTGTAGTTTGATGTCAGGTAGTGCAATACCTTCAATTTGGTTGTAACGATATGCATGGACCAAGAAGTTCTTACGCTAAGTGAAATAAGTCAGACAGAGAAAGATAAGTATCATATGATTTCACTCCTATGTGGAATCTAGGGAATAAAAATAACAAACGAATCAAAAACAGACTCACAAACATAGTGGACAATTTGGGGATGGACAGAGGGCAGGGGGCTGGGAGGTGGAAGAATGGGGTGAAGGGTTAAAGAAGTACAAATTAGCAGTTGATAGATGGTCACAGGGTGGGGAGCACAGCAGAGGGAATGCAGTCAGCATTAATAGGATGGCTAGGTGGAGGGCCAGGGGAGGGAGGGAGCAATGGGGGGATCATTTTATGAACTGTACAGATGTCTAACCAATGTACTGTATACTTGAAACTAGTTAAAATAAATAAATCAAAAAAATTAAAACAGTGTAATAAAAATGCAGACACTTGGCCCGCTCCAGACCTACCAGATCAGAATTTGCGTTTTAACAAGATCTTTAGGTGAACAGACAGCAAACGAAATGTTGGGACATGCTGTTCAAAACCAGTGGTCCTCAAACTTCCGTGTTTTTTGACTGTCACCTGCGTGATCTTTCGTACATCCAGGTACTGTTATTTAATTGATGTTCTTTCCATCGACTCATTTTTTTTAACCTAACTACAGTTATTGGAAACTAATTGGAAGTAGCATTTGCTATATGTAGAATGTGATCACACAAAAATTCGCAAAGGAATAAAATAGCAGTGCCACTTCTCTGCAGGGTATTTGATGTGGCTGTGAAGACGAAACGTGCCAATGAGGGTAACACCCTGGGAACAGCACCTGGCAGGTAATAAAGTGTTTTGCTGGTGTTCACCGTTTTCTTACTGTTCAAAATTAAATCATTATTAATAAGCCTTTTCTTTTTGACCCAAAGGGAGGTTACTTGGCATTAAAAACGAGTTAGGATGATCACCCCATCAATTGAAAGGACATTTAAAAGGGGGGTCACACTTCTCTCTCTTTGATGTCACCTTATATAACACCGTGTCTTTGTGTCACCTGAAGCCATCTTGGGGCCACTGGTGGCACATGTCCCCTGCACTTTGAGAAACTCTTCTTCAGATCTTAACAGACATGACTTCAGACATGACTGTGAAATGAGATGACACTCAAGGATGTATCTCTTCCAAATGTATCAGAATAACATTATACCCCTGGAATATTCCGCAGTTAATAGGCTTAATTTCCTGTTGTCCTATAAGTAGAGTGTTTCGCTCGTTTGATTTTTGCCGTTATTAATAATGGTGTGATGAACCATTTTTCCTCTCCTGTTGGCAGAGACGAATGTCATAGTCAGTGATGCTGTAATGACAAGGAATGAGACACCTTTCAACTCTTGATGGTAGGGATTCAATATTATAACTATCGTAGAGAGCGATATTAGTGTTTTTTCCCCTAAACTAAACCTTTGTGTATTCTTTGATCCAGAAATTTTATTTCTAGGAATTTATCTTCAGAGATAAAATTATTTATATAAGCAATATGTTTTTTACATGTGTGCTCATTTTAGATTACTTATGGTAGGAAACACAAAAAATTCAAGTATCTAACAAGGAGGGTTAGTTAAATGAACACAGTACAATGAGACCATGCAGCTACTCCTAATCATATTACAGAATAATTCCAAACTCATGAAAAAATAATTGACACATTGTAAGTGAAAATGTTGCTTAGTAAGCAGTATATATAACATATTCCATAATATGTAAAAATTGTAAAAAGACAGTAGAAGGCCATGCTAGAATGCCCATACTGATATTTCAGAGTAACCAGATTGTGGATTATTTTATTTTCATTTTGGGAATTTTCCTAAATATTGTTAATGCACCAAACATGAATTTTGCATCCAGAAAAGCAGTATTATCTATTTTTCTGGTAACATATAATAGAAGTTGGGAAATCTAGGTTTGAATCCTCACCTTACTTATTTAGTAGAGAGAGACAAAAAGAAATACGAACTTAATGTGATTTGGGGGGTGTCCCTGGTCTTTTGTGAGCCTTCACTTCTTGACCATTATCCTTCTTCACCTTTATCCTCAAACAGTTGCTACTAACAACACTGGTAACAGTAGCTCTACTGAGGGATGCTGCGGGTTACAATGTGTAATGTACGTGAATATGTTTCCAACTGGAAAAAAAAGACCCCATCGTCATGATGATAGAAAGCTGATTACTTCCTACAGCCCCACCTGCTGCTCGCCTCCCCAGGCCAGCGTCCGCCCTCCCCTATACTCTTGGTAGCGACTTCCTAAGGGGTCTTCCTGAGTCTACCCTTGGTCCTCTCCAGTTGTCCTAAAGCAAGTCATACCAGGTCGCTATTTCATTCATCAACTCCCGCCCCATGTGGCTCCCCATGTCATGCACAAGGCAACGCAGGCTTCTCGATGCCCTTTGTAACTTGGCCTCTAGCGTCCATTCTGATCCAGGCTCTCGCCATTCTCCCTCTGCCACTGCACTGCAGTCACCTTGGCCCTGCGATGTCACACACATGCCTGCCTCAGGACATCTGCCCTTCTGCCAAGGACACTCTGGCCCCAGATATGATCTCCATTTGCCCCTTGATTGCACCGAGTTCTCTGTCCTAAATAACCCCATAGGAAAAAGCATCTCTCCCTTCTTCTGTCAATCTCTATTTTTCTCTCCAGCATTCAAGCTCAAGATTTATGCTTTATAATCTCTCTCCTTATTTTTTTATCTCCTCACTACAATGTAATCCCCAAGAGAAAGATTTTTCTTTCTCACAGCTAAATACCCAGCCATTAGAACAGCCCTGACACTTAGCAGGTGCTTGATACCTAGAAGCTGAATGGATGACTAAATGAATAATAATAATAAAAAATCATCTTAGTTTAATTGTTATTGTTAGGTATTGCTGTATAATAAACTACCCCAACACTTGGTGGTTTAAATCAAAGACCACACTCTCTTTGCTCAAGCATCTGCTATTGGACGGGGCTTGGAAGGGAATGTTTGCCTCTTCACCAGTTGGTGCCAGCTGAAACGAGTAAATTATTTAAAACCAGTCTGATCAGGTAGCTTCTCTGTAGCTTATAGCCAAAGAGGAAACAGTTAGGAGAGTCAGGTTTCAGCTCCATGTGAGAATAATCAAAAGTTAAACCAGTCTGAAGATGAAATAGATGCCTAGATAGTAGATGGACTGGGTTTCACTGGTTCTCATTAAACATATGTCGAGTGAGCACCCAGCGCTAATATGATGAGAAATTCTAACACTGGCAAATACATCTATTCCATTTCCTTCTACTTCTGAGTTCCAGCTCCTAAGGACCCCCACGCATCATCGTACGTACACTCCCCCAGACTTCAGAGCTCACCACACTGATAAATATTTTCTGTTTGGAGTCCTAATGCTGCCATCACACGGAAGAGTGGCTGAGGAACTAATTAGTCTGTGAAGGGGACACACATCCTGGTTCAATTAAATGACACAGCCCTGCGTAACCATGATTACTTATTTTTTCATAGTTACCGTAATGTGTCTGGAAATGCTGATCACGGAAGGAGCATGTTAACGCGAGAGACAAGGGTGGAATTCATGATCCGTGATTAAGTGACTGAATGTGCTCGTATGCACTGAGGATCTCATCCGCCATCTCTAAGCCCACGTGCGGCGTGAATAATTGATAAGTACACATACATTCGAGGAGAAACGATTTATCACCATGGCTCTCAGTCTTTGTGAAGTTAAAACTTTGCACAGGCTCTTCCTTCTCAGTCTTTTGCCACTCTCCTGTTCTTGTCTTTGAGATGGGGACAGACGAGGGTCCGCCTCCTGAGGATGTTACGAAGGTTAAGTAAATTGGAAGGCTTTAAGGCAAGCGACCAAAATCATTGCTCAATAACGCTGGCGCTGATCAATTGGTTGTAACTATTACATGATGGTTTGTGATGCGTTTATATTGAGGACTCCTTTCCAATACTCTGCAGACCTCAACGCTTCTTAGCACTGGTGCTGGGTAACGCTGGTGTGCACACTGACTCCTCCAGTCACTTAAATTCTCCCTATTATATAAGAAAGTTTGAAGAGTTGAATTTTCTAATGTCTGCTTTTCCCTTTCCACCATTAACATAAAAGTGGGGCATTCATAAAATAAAGAACACATCAAATAATGCACGTCATTCTAAAGCATGAGTAGTAGATAGGGGTCCTAACGTGATGTTAGGCAGATGCTTGGCCTAATGAAATAAAACCGAGAGATGTGCCATTTTAAAACAGTGAGTGATATTGACCATTTTCAATTTCTTTTGTTAAGCTCACCAAGCTCTCGGCTGGTTCATCGGCCGATCATTTGTTTAAGAAGAAATCAATGTTAAATAGATTCCTCATTAACAATTTCACCCCAGCGTGTGATGTACAAGACCAGTTTGACCAGAGAAACCTGAGTCCACAGCCGGTTTATAAGCTATATTGAGGGAGCTCCATTTTAACCACTTCCTGGCGTTTTGATAAATCAGTTTTGCTAAGTTATTCATAGTCTCCAAGAATTAGATAATACGGTGAGCCATTCTGCAACCATATCAAAGGCATCTTTAGTCATTTGTTAAGTTTTAAAAAGTATATATTTTTTTTCCAAAATTTTAAAAGTAAAAAAAAAATTTAAAACCTTCTTTGGAGGGTGTGAGCAGGGGCAAATCATGAGGCTTGTGTCCTGAACCTGGGTTTCTCAGTGTCAGCACCAGTGACATCTGGGGCTGGACCAGGGACATTCCTCACTGATAGTCTGTCCTGTGCATCGCATGATGTTCAGTAGCATCCCCGGCCTCTACCCACTAGATGCCAGCAGAAACCTCTCCCCACTTGTGACAACCAAAAATGTTTACAGATATCGGCCAATGTCCCCTGGAGGGAGGGAAAGAAGAAAAAAAACCATCCCCAGTGGTTGAAAACCAGCAATATCAATAATTTTTGGAAGAAAGAATTCTTGCCGATTCGTATGTTTCGATGCATTACGAAGGAAAAGCAAGGTCTTGCTTTTTTTTTTGTTGGGCTCGTGACTCTCTTTCACTCCCTAATCCCACCTCCTCTTCCTCCAGCTCCTCATTCCTGCCTTATAGTAGAAAATTTTCTTTTTTTTTAATTGAAAATTTCCCCTGGATTGAAAAGTTGATGGTAATAGCATAGTTCAGTCTGTAAGGTGCGTCCCCGGCAGAATAAAACAGGTGGATAAAATGTATTGATTTGCAATCAAAGTCATAAATGAATGTATAAAGTACCCAGCACATGAGAACATGGTTGTAAAAATCTAAACCCTACTGGAATATGATGTCTGAGTCGTATGATAAACAGAGGAATGACATGTGTTGCTAGAATTTGTAGTCACTGTGTGGTCTGCAGAGCTTGTTGGAGCTGAACAGAAAAATGCAATAAGGATGCTAAAAACTCCACTTGCCGACTGGTAAAAATGGTCAGAGGGAAAAAAATGGTTCCCACCTCTTTCTGTCTAAGCTTCTTCTTTCCTCTCGGGACCCACGTCCTGCGGCTCAGGGGTTTAAGATGCTCTGTATCTCCGACACGGACATACTTCAAGGAATATATGATAGAGCACTAGTACTTTCTTCTTGGAGTCAGAAACCCAGAAAAACAATAAACGTTTATGGACGGCGGTAAAATTTTAGGGCTCCATTCACAGCAGATGTGAAACCCGTGAAATCTCGCCGAACGCCTGGGCACCGTGGGAATTCTGCACTGGCAGAACCTCCCTGCACAGACCAGCCTCCTGTTTTGGTGCTCGCTTGAGAGAAGTGATTTCAGGTGAGAAAAGGGCTTTTTTTCTCTCTCTCTCTCTGTGACAAGAGACAGCCCCGTTGCCTCGTAGTTGCTGCTGTTGGAAAGAGCCTCATGCGTCTAAAGGTTTTCAAGTTCTTGGTTTAGAAATTCTATTCCGGGCTTCCAGAATCTTCTAACCCTCCTGACAGTCCCCACGGTGCCATCTCGAGTCCTGAGCTCTCTGCTGACTTGTAGACGTTCGTATGTAACCGCCTTCGCAGTGAATTCATGAAGATGCTCACGGGGCGTCCTTCTCAGGCATGTTGGAGACTGAACCATGGCTGTTTGCTTTCAAGCATCCCCACGTCTCCGTTAATTAACACTGACTGAGCTGATCCAACGAGGAACCGCATGGCCATCCTGGAGTCTGCCCCTTCTTCTGCCCTCCGTCCTCCGCCCTGAATTGCTAGTGTCATCATTCCAGCTTCCAACACGTGTCCTGTCTCCGCCTGCTTCTCTGTATCTCTACTGCTACCTGCCTTGTGGCATCGACCCTCCTGTCCCCAGAGCTGGCCTGTCTGATTCTGGCCCTGCCTTTGACAATCTGTTATAGCTTCAGGGTGCAGCCATCAGTCATAGAAAAAAAAATCAAAGTCAGATCACGTCATTCCCCCACTTACAGAAAAAAAACCAAACTCAGAAGAAGAGGTCAGATTTGGGGTGACCATAGTTAGTGCTGGGACACACTATATTTGAAAGTGGTTGAGAGAGTAAATCCTAAGAGTCCTCATCACAAGAAAAAAAATTTTTTTTTTTACGTATCTACGTGAAATTATGGATGTTGCCTAAATTATCGCGGCAACTTTTGCATAGTACATGTAAGTCAAATCCTTACGCCATACATCTGAAACTGACGATTATATCTCTATGAAACTAGTTGGGAAAGCTAATTAAATTGTGGCGATTTTAATGGAATTCTGATGGGTAAGGGCTGGGGATAAATTCTTTCAACATATCTACAATTGTCAGGCCCTTGTTAAAGTTTAGATATTTTGTCCTCCACATAATGAAGAAGAGAGAAGAACAATAACCACGGCCAAAGGGACAGAAAATAGGTCACTTGCAAAAGCGTTTAAAAATAAAAAGTTTGTCTAGACTGAAAAAGGAACATGGAGAGAACAAAGGTAACCCAAATCCCAGGCGTGGACCGATGGAACCCGCAGAATCACAGCCGGCTCACCCCTGGGATCCCGCCCCGGCGAGGCGCCAGCTCAGCTCAGCCCTGGGACCTCGCCCCCCCGAGGGGCGCCCCTTGCCATCCACGCTTGCTTCCCAGTTCTTTTGCTTCCTTAAGAGTTGAGATTTGCTACCATCTCAGGGATTCAGTGGATGCCATTCTTTCCACCTAAAACAACGCCCCCCAAGGCGAGGGCATCACCAATCCTGTCCCACCAACCAAACTCTGCCTGATGATAGTCCCTGATCCCCTTTGTAAGGTCGTCTGTGTGTCTTGGGTCACAATGGATGCCACCAGTTCTGGCGCCATCTTAGAAAGTTGGATTCCATCAAATCAAGCCAAACTTGAACAGACTGGCGCCTGACTTGGGTCAGGGCATCTCGAACCTACACTGCGGGGCAGAAGGTCTCACGTTCATCTCTTGCAGGACCAGCCAGCTGTTGCTGCTGCTTGGATGTCAGTTTGGTGGCTGGAGGGGACAACCTTAAGGGAAAAAAGGAACCCGGAAAGGTAAAGCGTGCTGACCCATGCATCTGAAGCAAGCTAACTGTGCGTCACCTTTAAAGCATGCATCAGCTCAGAGCTGGAGGAACTTGCAAAGTAAGCTGGGACGTTATATAACAAGGCGGTGATAGGGGAATTAAAACCGTCTGTGCAGGGTAACCGGGTGGGGGCGGGAAGGTGACATGAAGAACATCCCCTCTGCCCTGTCATGATGTATTTCCTCCACCATATTCAGTGTCAGGTCAGGCCTTGGCCCAGCAGGTCCTCTCTGGACTGTGTGATTTTGGTTTCTGCTGCTTTAAATCAGAATCTCTCAACCTCTGCATTACTGACATTTGGGGAGGGCCGATTCCCTTTCAGGGGTGTCCTACACGGCATAGGAGGCCAAGTAGCATCCCTGGCTTTGCCCACTGGATGTGAGAGGCATCGTCCCCACCACCCCAGTCCTGACGACCCCAGACACCACCAGGTAGAACAAAACTGCCTCCTGGTTAAGAGCTGCTGCTTTAAATTTACTGATAATATTCATCGTAAGTGAAAAACTCAGAAAATTCCAGCATTTGCCTATCATTTCTCAGAACCTCATGTCTGGGGCTGGGAGACACTGTGTCCCTTCTCCTGCAGGTGCAAGGACACCAGCTTCAGTGGGATTTTGAATCTCACAAAGGAAAGGACCCAATTTAACATTAAAAAAAAAGAAATGTTTGAACACGGCCAACCGCCATCAATTACACTGCTATAGTGTAATTGACCTTTTATTAACTTCCAAGGGAGATAATAACGAGGAGGTAAATTTACTTTGTTGTGGAAAAACCGCAGAGTCGTAGTTAACCACTGTTGTCGGTCTGAACGACCTTGTCATTCTTTGCTTGTGAAGTGCAAGAGAGAAATTTTCTTAGTATCACTTCATGTCTATGCTGTATCTGAGCACAATTGTCTCCACTGAGAAAATGGCACTAGTGTTTGTGGAAACAACATAGCTGCCCCTGGAAGGGAGGATGGAGAACTAGACTGTCATCTATTCATAGAATACTTTCCTAAGGATAAAATGAATGAATCGAATCTACATGCACCAACCTGGGTAGCTCTTAGAAGCACGGTGGTGTGCAACAGAAGGTAAACTACGAGAAGGTACTTTATGGGGATACTATTACGTACATTTTGCCAACTCACAAAACAGAATTGATGATGTTTGTGGATATACACATACGTGGTAAAAAAATTTTTTTTTAAATGCATGGCAATGTTAAGCACGAAAGAGAAGATTGTCTTGTTTCTGGAGAAAGTGATGAAGGTGAAGTTGTGAAGGAATGTACCTATTAGTATATGTGTAATGCTTATTGATGAGAGAGAGAGAGAGAAAGTGAGAAAGTGAGAGAGAGAGAGAGAGAGAGAGAGAGAGAGAGAGAATACTCAATACTCTTAGGGTAGCATGTTAACATATCTAAAATCTAGATAAAATCTAGATGGTATTTATGTGGGTATGTGTTTCTTTTAAATTTTATTTTATTATTAGTTTCAAGTATACAAGACATTGGTTAGACATTTATATAGTTTATAAAACTATATAACTATCCCCTAATTGCTCTTTCTCTCCTCTGGCTCTCCACCTAGCCATTACCTTACTGCTCACTACATTCCCAATGCCATGCTCCTCATCCCCAGGAGGGTATGAGTTTTTTATTTTCCTTTTCTCCGTTAAGTTTCATTTTTTTTTCTTAAATTGTAAGGTTAGGAACAACTGGACATCCACGTGCAAGAAATTCAATCTAGACACAGACCTTACATCCACCACAAAATTGACTCAAAATGAACCGCAGACCTACACGGAAAACACAAAACTAGAAAACTCCTAGAAGATAATGTAGGATAAAATCTAAGTGAATTGGGTTGGGCATCAAAGACGTGGTTCCTGAACGAAAGAATTGATAAGCTGGACTTCTCTGAAATGAAAAGCCTCTACTCCGAGAAAGGCATGGGCAAGAGAATTAAAAAGCCAGAGCACAAGCTGGGAGAAACCATTTGCAAGAGACACGTCTGATCAAAGAACCAAATGTCAACAGTAAGAGAACAAATAACCTGGTTAAAAAATAGGCCGAAGGCCGTGACAGAAGCCTCGCCAAAGAAGATACACACATGGTAAGTAGGCCTACGAAAAGATACTCCCCATCACACTTCACCAGGGAAATGCAAATGAAAACAACAACGAGACATCACTGCATACCCGACAGAATGGCCCGCATCCAGCATGCCGACCGCACGGCATTCTGGCAAGGACGGGGCGCAACGAGGACCCTGGTGGGAATGCAAAACGGTGCGGTCACTTTGGAAGACAGTGTGCTCTCAGAAGATACGAGACTCCTGGGCCAGAGATGAAACCAGCTTGTTACTCACAGCAGTGGCAGCAGCCAGCGCATCTGGAAGTCTGTGTGTGTGTGTGTGTGTGTGTGTGTGTGTGTGTGTGTGTGTGTGTGTGTGTCACATCTTATCGCCGTGGCTGGGACTCCCACAACGATGCTATGCAACAGTGCTCCCTGGCTTTGCTTCAAATCATGTAATAATGCCCAAATGTTTCAGCGTTGTGTCTGATATTGTTTATTTGTCTTGTTAAGAAAGTCTCTATTTATTCTTATTTTTATGATGAAAATGAGATTAAATTTTACCCATGTCTTTTATCCATCAGTAGATTGAATTATATTATTTCCCTCCATGCCTCCCTCCCCATCATTCCTCAATCCTGCCTTCCTAAGGATCTGCTGTAATGGGGACAAAGGTGACTCTCGCTTACCATAGTTAGCGACACCCCTTCTTTAATTCTAGTTCTTTCTATGGTTTTCCTGGCAGAAACTCCTCACCATTTCTCACCCGCTGATGGCATCTTTGAAGTTATAAAAGGAGCTTCCTCACATATTAATGAGTCTTTTTAGGCTTATCAATCAATCAATCAATCAATCAATCTGTTTACGAGATATTATAACCCAGAGACTTTTCAAAATGTTTCTTATATCGTGATGGGCTGAACTGGCTAACATTTAATTTTTTGTGTGTTGATATTAACACGTGAAATTGATATCTTATATATTTTTATACAAAGCCTTGTTCGTTTTGATTTCAAAGTTACACATCATAAAGTTATTTAGAAACGTTTATTCTTTCGCTCCGCCCTAGAGCAGATGGTGTAGCGTTGGGGATCTGAGTCAGTCAGTCACCAAGCCTTCTAGAGAGGTAGCATTTACCTCCCATTGCTTTCCATTTGGCTCTTTACTATATATTTTTCCTTGGATAACTTTTGGAAATTTATTATTTTCTGAGACTATCATCCCTTTAACTAAGAGTTCATTAATATATTCATTATTATAGAGTAATAATATTCATTAATTCATTAATATAGAGTAAGGGTCAGCACATTTTTCTGTGTAACAGATCAGATGTTTTTGACTTTGCAGGTCATACAAGGGTCTCCAATATAACTATTCAACTCAGTAGTTATAATGCAAAAGCAGTGATAGATATGGACATGGCTATGTGTCAATAAAGCTTTATTCACAAAAACAAGGAGTGGGCAGGGTTTATATCACAGGCCATAGTTTGTCAAACCCTGGTATAGAATTATTTATATTCAACTTTATATTTTTTAAAAAGATCTACTCTGGATATGTTTTCTAATTTCTCATTTTTTTTTGTATTTTAAAAAATAATTGAAAATTTCATTTTTTTTATTTTAACATATTTAGTAATCAAATCGTTTAGATGGTCTTAATTTGGGTGGTCTTAATGCTAATCTTAAATTTTCCCATGCATTCCTTATTCTTGGCTGCAGTACATATTAAAGGTTGTTTTGCTTTGTTTTGTTCTTTTTTATTTTTGGTAAGGAAGAAAACATTTTACGATCGTCCAATTTGTTGGTCGATTGTGAACTCTATGGCCCTCACTGAAGCATAACGTTTTGTTTCTCTAGACAATTCTTGTGTGGCATCATTTGCTGTACCATAGTTCTCTGTGTATAGCGACTGGAACAAGAGTGAAACACCCAAGGTCTGCCTCCCCAGCTGACGGGACCAACCCTCTGGACGTCCAGAACCACTGAGCATTTTCTCCAAAACACTTCCTCTGCTGGGAATGTAGCTGGTGCCTTAAAACACATCTGTTGAAGTGATGTCAAATACATGAGTGGAGGAAAAAGAATCTTAGACTAGCTTAGACATTCATTTGCATCAGCAAGCCTTTCATCCATTCAAAACAATGAGAAAGAAATCCCATCTCAACAGCTGTCTTCATCTCTTGGCCCAATTTCTCTGGTTTTGGTGCATTTCTTCTATTTTCAAAACCTTTGGTCTTCTCTTTGGTGTGATCGCAAAACAAGCCGAGGCCCCTGAGGCTTCTGGTTCTGCGTCCTACAGGCTTAGCTTCTGAACCTGCGTGGACTGATGTAGGCTGTGGTCCAGCTGGGGGGGTTGGCTCCACGTGCCGGGACCGGAAGGATGCTCTGGGAGTGTTCTGTCCCCGGCAAAGCCCCAGAATTGCGCGTTAGCACTGCTGCCTTGTTCTGTTCGCCAGACACAGGCATGGGGCCACGGCCCAAGTCAGGAGAACCAGGGATTTAGTTTGCCCATGAAGGGATGGGTGGGGGAGGGGAGCAAATGGTGTGGGGACAGACAGCGGTGACGACTGGAGTCTCTTAGACTCCAACTTCCTCCGTGTTATTCTGTGGGTACCAGGCATCACCCCGATGCTAATGTTTCCTTCCTCTTCCTTCAGTTGGAATTCAAAGGAAGCTCAAGGATGTGCCCTGATGTCAGCCCAGCCCTGTCTCCCCCAAAGAGGTGTTGATGTTAGGTGATGTTGATGGGGTTGGTTCCACTATGGTCCTCCATGCTTTCATCCTGAAGGTTATTTCTTCGAGTTGGTACAGACGTACAGGTGGAGTTTGCCTGCTCTGTCTTACCCATTTCGATCTAGTTCTTTCTATAATTTTCCTGGGAAAAGCTCAAAATCCCTTACCGGCTGATGGCTTCCTTCCAAAGTCCCCAGCTCTAAAAGTGGACTCCACACATGCTGTCACATGCTTCAGTGGGGAGAAGGGAGGGGGATCTCGATCCTTGCTCTCCAGTCTCGGTGTTACTCGGGAATCCCTAAGTGGCCCGCTGATAGTGTCTCTTGCAGACGTTAGTTTTTCTAGCACCATCACAAGCGGATCTTCTTATTCCCTGGTTCCTTCCTCCCCGCCCCTGGTCCTTGAAGCCGGTGTCCTCCACCTGATTGGGAAGAACGGGCTTTGGTCTGCATCGTTTCCCCTGTTCCCCACCTACAGATGCGGATTTGCCTTTGAACTCCTTTGATCCGCTCAGAGAATTGTCTCACTGGGTGCTAGCGAGCATCCTTTTTCCTCCGTCTATCTGTGGGGTGTCTGCGGACATTAAAACAGGACTTCTGAAGACACACTTCAGAAAGGAAAAATGCTTTGGTGCCGGAGAATGATACATCACTAACTGTCTACCATCCATCAAGTTCCATTTCAGGGCAAGTTTTAGAGGAAGAATGAAGGGAAGGGGGAAATCCTCCAGAAGAGGAAGAGAATAACATAGAGACCAACAGTTACATCCTTTCTTGGGGGCCTCTGTTGATTTATGCTTTTGCTTCCTTTGCAGCTGGACCATTCCAGAGCCCGGGGAGAAACCGTGGACATCCTGCTCGCGAAGCACTGGCCGTAGCCCACCTCCTCCCCAGCAAGAGGGGCTGAGGGAGGGGGCTGCTCCTTATGCTGCCTGCGATGCTGACCTGGCGCTCAGCGCTGCCACCGGAAAGGGTCAAGTGCAGCCTGAGTTTCAGCTCTGAGCGCGAACGTCACCTCCCCAAAAGGAGAAGCTGCTGAGAAATCAAATCGGGCCTTTGGAGAGAGAAAGAGATTGGAAGACGGTTGAGTCTGTTCGAGAAAAGCAGCCGGGAGAAGGTGGCAGCGAACACAGGGGGAAGTGACTGAGGGCTGCGGGCCACTGTCACAGGGAACAACGCCTCTCCATCACCACTGTGGAAAGCGGGGTCGCTCCACATCCTGCCAACGGCGGTGGCCAAGGGCTGTGACCAGGAAGGCCCGAGTTTTCATTGGAAGTCGGAGCATTGCCAAGTTCAGAGGAGACGGCCCTGGGACAGAGTTCCTGTCCGTCTAGATCGTGAAATGCGTCTCCCCTCTGCCCTTCTTGAACTGCACTTCCTCCTTACTGTGACAAGTTCTCTCCCGGGACGTCTGGCTGGCTGTCCTGTCTCTGCGTGTCTACCTGTCCTATCTCAATGGGTCTACCTTGAGGGTCCAGCTCCTTCCGGTGCCACTTGACACTTGTGTGTAACTCACATTCTTCATGTGCTGATTTCATGTCGTCGTCCTCTTCTTCTCTTTTTCCTTCATGGGGGTTTTCCAGGCACCCCTCCTGAACGGAACACTAGCTTCTTGAAATTTAATTGCTCAAAATGAGCGAGAGCTTTGCTGATGCGACATCCGGTTGGATAAAGTGCAGTGACTGCTCCCGCGGTCACCAGACCTTACGGCTGGACTCTCTCTGGCAAATCGAGGGATGTGAGCAGAGGCGGCCCCTCATGGCACTGTGGCCTCCGAGATCTTCAGGTCGCCCCTGTGACTCTGTCACTGCTGCCTTAACCCTAGCCAGGGAGTGTGTTTTTGTTCCCGCCTTCTTGCTGTTACGTCCTGTTTTCTGAAGATGCTACTGGGCCACTCACGTCTAAATTCCCTGATGTGGCACGACACAGTTCGTCATGGAAAGAGCTGGGGACTTGAGCTGGCATCCGAGCTCCATCACATCCTGTCTGTGCGTCTCTTTACCTTCCTGCCAACGGAGATGATAAGAACCTACCTGAGGTACTTGTATAAATACATCGGGATTCTTAGAGCACAGACATCACCCCAAAGAGCTGGTTTGAAATGGAGACGTGGTAATTAAGGAATTATGTGCTGCCCCTCATGGGACATTTTTGCACTGGAGAGAGAGGTTTAAAGTGAATATAAGTTGCAGTACACCGGTGAGATTTCATCCAGGTTGAGAGACCAGCTGTGTTTATGGGGATATTTGAAAGGCGGGCTTCTGACTGAGGGCTTCCAATCACACTGTCAATAATGGGCTATTCTAGTACAATAAGAGGCCAGCTATGGTGTTAGGAGATATTAAACCCAACCAGGAGGGTTGAGGTGGCAGAACGTCACTTCATCCCTTGCAGGCGACTGGGTCTGGTGTCCAGCGTGATTCCCGGCCATTTCTCCCAGCCACATGGACCGGGCTGTGCCTCTCGTCTGTGAGCCGGGCCCTTCTACAATGCACCCTTGGGTTTACCTGTCACAGGTTCACCTGTGACACACAGCGAGAGGCTTCATTGTCCCCGGCCTCCCTGTCCCATCTTCAGCATGGAAGATGACAGCTCCCTCCTCCCCGGGTAAACAGTATGAGCCTCTGAGCTCCTAGATGTGCGTAATGGAAGGGAGCCAAACCCCCTTAGCTGCTATTTTCGTTTGTTTTGGCTTTGAATTTCTTTGAGGCAAACTCTCCCTTGACAAGTGAGCATTTCCGAGGTCAACGAGCATCTGGAATTGGCCATTCTATTCAGTCCGACTCTGACCGTGGGTCATCGTGCTCGCTATTCACTCAGGGCTCTGTTCTAACAACAGCCCTGGCCCGACTCTCCAACGCTCGAGGAGTCAGAGGTAATTCCGACTGACGACGTCTGTGACGTGTGACCAGAAAGAAAGATGTGCAGAAATACAGATGGATCTCAGAAACGAGGGTGGGGTGGGGGACGGGGAACGAGAGGAAGGAAGACACATAAAGGCAATCGAGAGGAACGAGGGGTCCTCCAGAATGTCCTGCCCCCAAAAGCATGTTCCTTCCCCAGATCTGATGTGGGTTCGGTCTTGCAGAAGCAGGCGATGCCGTGAGCACGCCGGCGCTCACTCCCGCTGCCTCCATTCATCACGTTAACGGGGTAATTGCCGCGGCCCGAGTCTGTGGACCCAGCAGATGTGGTCGTTTGATTCATGAAATCGCTGCCCCTGTAATTCACCTAATGACATCACAGGAGTGAGGGAGAAATGGTTTCATTAATTTGCCTCGGTGAATTCTGAATCTGGGCTTCGATTTACATCCGATTGAAAGGAGCTTTTCAAAGGCAGGCACACATCTTCTGGGGGCCGCCACACTGTAAACAGGGCATATTAATGACTTAGTTCTTTCATTCACTCGACAAACATTTATCAGGCATTTATTCTGTGTCAGGGAGGGCCTTGGCTCCTGGGATTTAGCCACAAAGAATCATGGTTCCAGTTCTCTTGGTGCTTCGAGGATAGTGCTGTAAAAACAGATATTCAAGCGACAGTCACACCAATCTAGCTGTGGCATGAATTCCTACTTAAATATTTGGTGGAAAAGTCAGTTTGGTGAAAATCAATCAAATAAATATTTTTACACGGTGTTTTATGTTCAGGAAAGCGCATTTGTTCTCTAGTACAAAAACAATTTGTAAGTTAATTTTGCCCAGCTTTACTGAGGTACGATTGATGAAAAACATATATATTTAAGGCTATACTTATAAGTTGCTTTTAAGAAAAAACATAAAGCTTAGGCGTAGCAGAGGGCTATGAAAGGTGGGAAGGATTAAGAGGTACAGACTTCCAGTTATGTCAAAATAAGTCACAGGGGTGTAGTGTGCAGCGCGGGGATACAGTCAGCAATATGGTAATGAGTCTGTGTGATGACAGATGGTCACTACACTTATTGAGATGATCGCATTGTAAGGTACAAAGATGTCAACTCACTCTACCTTAACCTGAAGCTAATATAATACTGCATGTCCCCTATATTTATAATAAATTAATTAAAAAAAAAAAACCAGCCAGCAGCATCTCTAAAAACCAAAACAGAAACATAAAGCATAGAGGTCGTTCTATTGCTTTGGGTGAATGTTCACACCCTTGAGGAGACAAGTTTGTTCTTCTTCATCCTGAAAGGCTCATCAGTCGAACCCTTTAAAAAGTATTACTAAAATATTTGTGAGCCTGATTTCGGTTTGTTTGTTCTTTTTGTTTCTTAGATGCTGCATATAAGTGGAATCATATGATATTTGTCTTTCTCTGTCTGACTTATTTCACTCAGCATAATAACCTCCGGGTCCATCCATGTTGTTGCAGCAGACGGAGGGGAAGGGGGTTGGGGGGCTGAGAAAATGGGGTGAAGGGTTAAAGTAGTGCAAATGAGTAGTTGATAGTTGGTCACAGAGATGGGGAGCATGGCAGAGGGAATGCAGTCAGCATTTATATGATGGCTAGGTGGAGGGCCAGGGGAGGGAGGGAGCAATTGGGGGGATCATTTTATGAACTGTAGAGATGGCTAACCAATGTACTGTATACTTGAAACTAATTTAAATAAATAAATTAAAAAAAAAACAATAAAAAATTAAATAAATAAAAAATACTAAAATAGGCAAAGCCAGACCGTGTTTGAGATTACTTAAGATAGGATTGATTACACCCTCAGGGGCATTTTCCTGTGACCCCGTCCTGGGCCACCTCTGTGCGTGATGACAGAAATAAGGCTGTGACAGTAGTGATTTGGCTCTTTCCTCTTATTTGCATATCTCACTTGTCAGGTGTTGCTTCTTACAAGAAATAGACATGTTAGCCTTTTCCAAAATACAGTGTTTTTTTTTTTTTTTTGTCTTTTTTACCCTTAGTTCATCCATAGGGTTGGGATTTGGTATTGTTCAGGCACAGCCTTTGTTTATTTAATTCTACCTGAATTATTTTGGATGGGGTAACACAGCACTATTATTATTATTATTATTATTATTATTATTATTATCATCATCATCATCATCATCATTATCTATTTATTTATTTATTTGTTTGTTTGTTTGTTTATTTATTTATTTTTGGCAGTCCATAAGTGGCATGGCATTCCGTAATCTCATTTTTTTGCCAGTGTATAAAAGCAAAATGCACGATGAAATTTAATATCAAGGCAGCTGTTGAAGAATATTATTTGCAGATGATCTATTCCAGCTCCTCAAATAACAAAAACGTTGTCAACAGGTAGCGACCTCGGGTCAACCCCTTGAGCCCTTTAACTGAGGGGGTTTGTTGTAATACCAAAATATATCAGAGTGAACACCTCTGGGGAAATATGAGCAGACATAAAGAAAAGGAAAGGGAGGCAACAGATTTAATATTTATCCTTTTTTAATATTATATGTACCAGTGGTAACTCTACCATAATATTACTTCTAAGTTCTCTTGAGTCAGGGGTAAATAAAATGAGAAGAGTAAAATATCGTTTGTCTCGAGGCGTAAAATATAATTGTTTTTCTCCCTTCTTTATATACTTACATCGAGTGGCTTTTCAATCCATTCCTGACATTAAAGGGGCAGATATTTTTTTACAAGAAAATAGATCAAGCACAGAATTTCTTTAAATACTACTTTTAAATTTCATTTAATAAAAACACAATTGTTGCATTAAAATTATTTTAAACATCTGAACCTCAATCGATAGATATTAAATTGTATTATTTAATCATATGAATAATTAGTAAACTTCAAGAGATTAAATTTAAATGAGGATCCTAATACTAATGGACTAACATTTGAGTGGAGAGTGTGCTCCTAACCATTTTCTTGGAAGACAAGAAAACCTAGACTATGGATTTAAATATATTTTCTCGCTGGTTTTCTTAGAAACCCCGATATTATTATCCCCGATTTCCATCTGGAAAAAAATGGGATTCCACACAGTGATTCTGCCCAGCGTCTCTGAGCAAGGACACGGCAGGGTCGAAACCCGACCGCCAGTCCTGACTTCAGAGCCCACCGCCCTGTGGCATCTCGCGCTCGTGTCCACTTCGCCGATACTCTGATTTAGCACGTGGGCTGTAACAGGTGGATGCTGCAGGGAAGGGGTGGGGGCTCCAGTACGAGGCAGGTTGATCATCCGGCTCCATCCTGATGCTCGGTAATGGGCGTGTCTTTGTCCCGAATCCATTCTTCTTTCTTCTAGGAAAGAACTGCTCTTCCCCATCGAAGATGACTTCGGTTCCGTTCTCACTCTTACAGGCATCCAGTGGGAGCCGTTCAGAGCAGCCCGTTTCTCAGCTGCAGTGTTTGGTTCCTGGATGGATTGATGGACCACGCTGAACCAGTGGCCGTCCTGACTAAGACAGTCACTAAAACTGTTAGGAGGAGGGCACCATCTCTCTGGTTGATAAGCTGGTAGAATGTAATAAGTCTGGGATGATAAACGGCCTTCATATCACGCATTCAGAAGGGCTGTCTGGATGTTACGCCAACCACGACCTGAGCTTCTGGATCTAACTCTACCTGAAGCCAAACCTACTCCCGGCATTCCAGTTATGTGGATGAGTCAGCTGATGAAGTCAGTAGAATTGGATTTCTGTCCTTTCTAACACGTGTCCTTATGAAGACTGAATTCTGGTAGATACTATGTGAAGTCAACAAAAAGCATTTGTAATAGACAGGCATAAGCCCCCTAGCACGGTTCAGGTCGGTGTGTGATGAGGGCCACATCACAGTGATGAGTAGAAACACCTAAAACTATCTGAGCTGAGCTACATGTAGCTATTCGAGGAATTTAAAAGTGGATCTCAAAAGACTGTCTTAAACGGTCTGTGGCTGGAACTATTTGAAAGCTGACACTTCAAATGCATATGCTTTTAAAGTAATGTACAGTGCTAGGGTATATATTATAGGGACTCTGTATCGGAGGATTACTTCTCTTGTCTCCTGCAATCAAATTCCTTTTCTCCAACGTCCGGCTGCTTAAGCTGGCCTCCCCACAAAACGCGGGCCATTAATATAAATGGGGATCTGTAAGGAGTGTGTCCATCTCATTTTGCTGCCATCGGTGTACCCCTAACGTTCTCTGCTCTGTGGTTTCCTAAAACAATTCTGGCTGTGACTTCCACACAGAAAGCCCCCTGGTGAAATGCATTAAACTGCCACATTGGACAGTTAATACATTTTAACACAACTCATTCAGATGATGGGTCTAGAACCGTCAGATAAAAGTGGTACTTGCCAAAGTTTTCCTTTTAAGCTTATCGAGGTCGCGAAAACCACAAGTCCGGGCAAATGAATGCATAACGACGAATTTGTATGCAAAAGTACGACAGCAGCCAGCAAATAGAGACATGTACAAAACATGTCCCCGAAGCGATTTACCTAGCAGAGATGCACCAGACATAGGAGGTCGGTTTTCCGGGGCGCTGTAAATTCAGAGTGTTTCAAAGGGGACCCTGAGGTCAGCCAAATGCATCATGCTGATAAAGATGTGTTACCAGCTGGAATGCACGAGATCTGTCCCTGGGACAGGCAGAGGGGACAAGACAAGGGTTGCTGTGCCCGGCCTCACCTACCTGAAGGCTCCAAGTTTAGGATTTTAATGTTGGGCACAGATGAGATGACATGCTGAGTTACAGAGACGCATGAATGAGATTCAAAGAAGACAGAGTTAAACTTTAAGCATGGCTCCTCAAGCTGGACAAAGCATTTGGTGCTCCAGAAATAAGTGTGTGTGTGTGTGTGTGTGTGTGTGTGTGTGTGTGTGTCTGTGTGTGTGTGTGTGTGTGTCTGTGTTTTAATCAGAAATTTTTAAACTGTCTCATGCGAAGCACACTTACATTGTGTGGCGAAGCTTTTGTTAAGAACATGGATTTGGTTCACTAAATGTGACTGGGAAATTTCTTGCGATGGTGTTTAAAATACTGCGATCTTCAGAAGATAGAACTGGAGGAGACTTCCCGGCTCCGTGCGGGGACCTGGTTCTTCGGGCGTCTGGAAGGTCTCGTCCTTGCTCACGTCCTTGCCTCTTTCTCCCCTGCAGTTTCCTGTTCTCAACTCTGTAACGTCTGTGTGGATCCCCTTCCTGGCTCCCACCGGCTTGGGGGTTCTATGTGTTTTTCTTGGTTTCCCTGGCAATCTGGTTTCCTTCACCTCTCAAGCTCTTGGTGTCATCTAGGTGAGAATCTGCCACGCCCCTGCTGGCGCCCCCCTAAACCTCTTCTGCTCTCAGATCTCAGGATGCTCTCGTTTTCCAGGAGGGCGGATGTCATAGCGAACTCAGCATCACGGCCCGGAGCGAACTGCCCACTTCCCCTTGGATCTCTACGGTGAGGATGGTAATGGGTTCTAAATGAAAATCTGCTTCAGCGAGAGGGTATAAATCGGGTTCTGCCTGCCATGCTTCCCAGGAGTTTGTAAAAGTGAGAGGAGAGAGGGAAGCCAGGGCAGGGAAAGATGTGTGTCCGTCACTCCTGTTTGCTCCCTTGCCCCAGAATCCCGACCCCCATGTCCTCTGCTCAGCCTCCGCCCACGTGCCACCCTATGCTGCCTCCCCCTGGTGACTCTGCCCTCTGCCTAGGAGTGATGGACCAAGGGGTGGCTCCAGCAGAGGTCCAGGGACCAGAAGGAGAAAGAGGCCAGGGTGTTTGCTCCTTGCTGTCCCCTCCCTGTCCAGGCGGCCTGGGCAGGTTTGCTGTTTTCTGTGGCTGCAAAGCCTGCCCAGTGCCGCCTCGTCCATCACGCCAGCTCTTTCTGGGTTCCAGGAACCTCCCCAACCCCGTTTGCGTCTGGTCGCCACTGCCATTCGTCTATGAGGGCTTCACAATCCCCTATTGATTCTTTAAACTTATCCTTTGTGCCATCATTTCCTGCTGGACCTCTGAGAGTGACGCATAAATATTCCCCTCTTTTTTTTTTTTTTTTTTTTAAATTCTGGGAAAGAGAATAAACCAGGACCGGCTGCTTAGGGTTGGGTGTAGAGGCGAGTGGGGGATTTGTCCCTGCTCCCTGTTCCATCAGAGCCCAGACGAGGTGCTACAGAGCTAGTCTGTGGGACACAGAGGCATCCGAGACCCCGATGCCACAGGAAGTCGGGGTGTAAATGGAGATGGACAGAGAACAACTGTCCGTCCTCGTGGTGGACAGGGGAGTGATCCACGTGGCAGTTCACAGCCAGCCGCATGTCACTGGGATTCCTGTCCTGCGGGGCACGACCCTGGTGGCACCCGCGGATTGTCTTGGCTGTTGGCACACAGTTAGTGACCTTGCCAAGCGTCCCTCCCATGGGCATAGAGAATAAACCACGATCGTCAGTAGGAGTTGAGGACAAATGTCGAAATGCACAGGATCTGAATCTGGGGAGCTTGTGCTCAGACGGGGCGAGCAGAATGTCACCCACAGTGGCACGGAAGGCAGAGCTTGTGACAACGCTTGTCACAGTCCTGCGTATGTAATCATGTGGTGCCCGGACATGGGCCCCCTAAGTCCACTGATGACAAAAACCTCATGCTTTATACCCATGTTCTAGACTCTGACACCTTTTAACACGCACACACATACACACATACGTATAAATGCGCATCTATTTAAATCATAGACCGACTGATTGATCTGATTATTTATTGAGCATCTATTCTGAGCTCATCGAGGCAGGCACAGCTGCTGGGGCATGGGAGCCATCTCAGAAACACCCGTTTTCCTTTATTCCTCCTTCATCCGTATTTTCCCGATGCCACTTGGAGCCAGGAGGAAGGCGCCGGGCCCTGGTCTGTTCCGTGCTAGACCACAGCTTGTCACTGACAGCGACGGTGAAGCCACTGAGCACTCTCTCCACACCGGATCAGCACCAAACCAAGAATCGTACAGGTGGTAACGCCATGAGTGGATTTCAGGTGCAATTTGGGAAGTAGGAGGATGAAGCAGCCGTGTAATTATGATTTCGTGCTTCAGTAATTCCAAACGTCATTCCCCCCGTGCTGACTAATATATAAAATAAGCTAAACTGACTCCCTTGTTGCCTTTCCACCCCCGCCCCACCCCCAACCCCCGCCCCGAACCCCCAGTCTACATAGCACGCGTGATATGCAGTTTTTATTCAGTGTAACTCCAAGTGACTGACAGTCCCCAAATGTCAGATCTTTGCAAAGAGAGACAGTCTGTGGCTCTCTGAAGGCTAATTAACGCTTCAGTCACTCTGCGCTCTGAGACAAGGCACGGAACGACTTAACGAGAGATGAAGGCAGCTCCGGAACGAGACTCTTTTCAAAACGTCCTTCCTCAAGGAAATAAGATAAAATATAATCCAGGCCCAGACACCAGAACATCCCACAGCTCGGAAGGAGAGAGCGTGACACAGTCCAGGGTCCCTGGACCACCAGGGATGTCACGGGGTGGGGCACGTGTGTGTCTCATTGTTCCCGAGGGCAGGGACACCGACAAACCATCCTCGTGACATCTCACTTAGAGCGGCCGCCGCTCAATCTCAGCGACTGTAATCAAGCTAAGTCATCACTTGACAATATTGACACAGCTAAAGATGGCCCAGAGGGAGCTCAGCCTTCTGGAAGATTCTCCGTGGAGAAAAGCAGGAGCCAGAGCAAGTGCAGAACCAACCTTTGTTTCGGTAGAGATGCCTTTTGTAGCTTTCTGCTGTGAGATAAAATGTCACAACAGGAACCGTGACATGACACATCTTCCTGGTAATAGGTCCAGTCAGTCCAAGTCCGTGCGTAGGTTTTGTGACTCTGAAATCATTTTATTTTAGTCAAAGGCAAGGAAAGAAGGCTCTATTCTGATAAATATTTTCGTGAAAGTGGGGACACGAGCTAGAAGCAAAAGAAGGGACCAAATAAACCACAGGTAGGTCCCCATTGGATGAGCCTGGCGAGGCATGAGCCAGCCCCTTCCTGTATGTCACCAGAGGCAGGAGACGCAGACAGACGTGGCCGAGCTTGTAATGTCCTCTCTCTCCTCTTCCTGCAAAGCTGCGTGGGCAGCTTGGGGAGAAGGCGTGTCAAGGAAGCATTTTCTTGCCCTCAGTATTCTGGGACCGTCACCCCAAAGGGAGCAATTTATTAAGCCATATTCAAAATAAATATGAATAACCATTTTCGTGTGAGTTTTTTAATGGTAGCTCACATTAATTTTCTGTCCACATTTGAATATTTTACCTAACAGCAGAAACACACCCTAGAGAGGCAGTTTCTACCAATGCGATGGGAATCAGGGGTTTTTTCTTCAGGGTTTTATCACCAAAACCTTCCTCAGTTCCTCTCCATGCCAGTTCACTGTGCTCGCTTTTGTATTATTCCTGCGTTTGTACAAAACAGACTGTCACCCGATGAAGTCGAG
This sequence comes from Macroglossus sobrinus, assembly GCA_004027375.1. NCBI lineage: Eukaryota > Metazoa > Chordata > Mammalia > Chiroptera > Pteropodidae > Macroglossus > Macroglossus sobrinus. The sequence continues at coordinate 6,662 of PVKZ01005868.1, read as the reverse complement.
GCCACCTCTGCTTCTTTGTCACCGTATTCCCGCCACGTAATCACGCCACGTAGACAATACTTCAGACAATATGTGTCAAATGAATGAATGAATGAATGAATGGGTGCGTGAAGCATTTAGAATTATAATGATCCATTTCAGCGTTTTCTTGCCCTCTCGACTGTTTGTTTTTGAGGTCGGGGGACATATTTCATTTGTCTTTTGTCTTTCCGAAACAATTAGAACACAATTTCAGTTTTTCTTTTTATATTTTGCTAAAATCGGAGCCATCACTGTTGTCGTTGTCATTTTAAGTCGACGGAACAGTGTTCCACGCTTTTCGTGAGCTCTTGGGACGCTGGGCACAGATCTCTCACACCTTCGTTCCGTATCTCTACACGGATTTCTGACATGTTAGCGGCTCTTTTTTCTACGTTCTTAGGAAACTTTCCACATTTATCCTTTATACCAGGGACGTTTCTGGCCCAGAGGGAACCCTGTTCCCCAGGGTCTCCTGTGTGGATTGTAAATTCACTTCTCTATTTTCAATTTCCTTGGACCACCCCTGATTCTTGATCTCATCCCTCTCTGCAAAGGGAAACGGACTGCCCAGTGCCATTTTTAACCTCGTGACTTCCAGCCTTGTTTCGGAGAATGTGTCTTTGCATTTTATTGAGGACCATAAACACTCAGGCAAATTTCTGCTGGTTCCCGCACCGATAATTTCCGGAGGCTTGGTCTTTACGATACTTTGGGGTTGTTTTTCTCCCTTCCAGAGTTTAGGTAGATGATTTTTCTTGGACGACACTTGGCTTGTTTTCCTCTGGCCTCGTATTTGAATGAGCTGAGATCTCATTGGAGTGAGAGGGGCGGCCTTGAACGCAACTCAGTGGCCACCTCATAAGGGCCCCGTGAGCTCTCTGAGGGGCCAAGAAACCCCGATCACCTCCATTTTTCAAGCGTCTGGGATATTTAAAAATTAAAAAAAAAATCCCTACTCAATATTACAAGTGTTATGGTATATGTAAAATGTCTAGATTTATCAAATGACTCTTTTTTAACTTGTACGCAGAGAAAAATGATCGCATGTATACCCTCTTTTAGAAAAATGTCTTCTGGTGAGTTCCTGGTGAATTTTATGTACATTTCCTCCCTCGTGTCCTTCAGCCACAGTTTCTCGGTCAAGCTGCTGCTCCAGATGTCCAGCTTGAGATCAGCAAATGTCCCAGTCACATTAACCAGATATACTTATCCTAATAGAGTCACTTTAACGGAATGGATTCATTTGGACCTAGTGATTAGGACTTTATTGGATGTACCTTGTTCTATCTGGAACACAAAAACAGCCACCCTCTTTCCCGCTCATGTTCTGAACCAACTGTGAGATGAGACTTTCAGCCGCTGGAAAACCACATGTGACTCTTACTGCTGAAAACGTCTAGCTTGACGGACTTCTTGGCACAGCCGAAATGGCCTTGACCCCCTAAGGTCACACCAGCTCCTCTTCCTGCCCTCCTAATGGGGCGTAGAAGATGGGGAAAAATGACTATCTTTCTTTAAGCGTAACATCTTCCTCCATACACGACACTTAAGTCTCTAATTACCTGAATGAATGAAGTTCTTGAAACTAAAGAGAAAAAAATTGCCAACACCAGAAAGTTGAAAGTTACCAACTCAGTCCTTCTGGGGGTGGCTCCCCTCTCAGGGCCCTGGCGCCTCTTGTGTCCCCCACCCCTTCTGCTCTGTCGCTTCTGGGGAGCTGCTGTGTCTAAACGGATATATAAGGGGAGAAGGGCCAGAAAATACCCTCATCTTGTTTTTGTTTTTTGTTTTTCGTTTGTTTTGTTTTGTTTTTGCAACTCAGGCTGGGACCCAGAACTCAAGTGCAGGGAAAGCTTGTCTGGTCCCCCGTCTGTCCCCAGGCTGGCTGCATACAGCGGCCACGTCACTGGGGTCGAGCGTTCTCTCAGAGCCTGACTCTGGGTTCTTTCCTTTGGGTGAAAATAGTCACTTCTGGTTGTAGTGTCAGTTTTCTTCTTTTTTTATCTCTCTGTAGATATTTTTAACAGGTATGATATTGACTCAGGTAAATCTGATGTCCGCATAAATATAGTAACTCACATTTTTGTTTCTTTTACAAAATACAGAACACGAAGGGTTCACACTACTTTCACTTTCAGAAGGCTGCTTTTTTAATTTGAGAGGCTGCTTTGAAGTACCATAACCTCACTGAATCAACAATGACATCTTGATGAAAAAAAAAACACAAAAACTCTGGGGACAGACTTTTTTTTTTTTTTTTTACATTTTATATCTTTTTTGCTCTGATGCATTGGAACGAAGCAGCTTCTTTCCACTTAGAAGCAAAGGAAAACGGAGGATGGTCAGCAGATGGAGAAATGGTGGCTTCTGGTTTGGAACCCGTCCTCACACCGAGCTCACAGTGACGGCCGAGCTGCGCTGCTGCGGGAAAGCCAAGGACTCAGGTTGGACCACACAGCTGTCATGCCCAACCCACACCCCGATGGCACAGACGCCATTTTTCATCGGCTAATTGGAGACAGCTATGTCATGCTCTTTAAGATATGTTCCCTCCGATGGCTTAAAAAGAATGACAGCATCACGAGAAAGACTGACAAGTTGCATTATGTCCCAATTAGCACATCTTGCTCTGATACCGACGGAATCCAAAGGAAGATTTGAACACACACACACACACACACACACACACACACACACACACACACACGTATTTTTTACTAAGGGAAGTGTGGGCTCTAACTTCATATTTAAAATAATTGCTTCTGAGGCCGTGCTTCTCAAACTCTAATGTGCATACACATTACCTGGGGATCTTGATAAAATGCAGATTCTGCATCTGGGACTGGAACCTAGGACTCTGCATTCAGAACAAGTTTTCAGTTGGAGACCAATTTCTACTGGCTCACAGAGCACACTCAGAGAGGCAAGGAGCTCAGATACACCTCCTGTGTGTGTATCGACATCAGACACACACACACACACACACACACACACACACACACACACACACACCTCACACACACATAAAGAGGTTCTTCAGAAGGCCTTGGACAACCCAGGGGGCTGATAACATTCTTTTCAACGCAGCAGTAACTAAAAAAATCAGGATTTTTTTTTGATGTGTTGCTTTCAATATTTGAAGCAATAACATTAAATGGATTTAGAAAAGTCATCAACCCCTTGATCTTAAATATTGGCCTTAAAAATGGCAAAGGCAGGAAACAGTCACGAACTTTGTAAGAGGCAAGGGTGACAAATGATTGGCATGTGAGGAAGCAGTGATTTAGAAGCTGTAATATTCAAACTCAACTAAATTCCGGTTTTAGCTCTCTCCCCGGAAATAGGAAAACCTTCAGTGACATAATTGAGAACAAGAACTCTGCTGTAGGCCTCAGCATCCTCCTTTACTATAAATGAAACGAATCAGCCATATTTATGGCACGCCTCAAAAAAATGAGTCACATCTGGATTTGCTTTATTTTTCACACCCAAGAAATCTGAACGTTCTTTCTTCCTCAGAACTTGTCTCCGTCCACAGTGTATGTCCCCAGGATTGAATTACATGGAGATGCTCAGCTCTGTGAGGAAAGAGAGTCGGGGAACTTCCTGGGGAAAATGATGTTGGATGGTATTGACAAGAAGGGATGCCGTGCATTCTAGAAGCAGTCTTCACTGATGTCTCTCCCTGGAAGGCGGTGTGACTAAGAGGAGGCAGAGGAGGCGAGCTGGCAGAGGGCGTGATTCTCCACACACTTCCATGTCCTCGTCATTTCAACTCTGATTGGTGTTCGATGAGACCGGGGCCTTCTGGGGTTTGTAGAAAATCAGATGGGAGCTTATGCGTGGAACTTAGCGACTAGAGCTAGGCCTCTGAAATGAGAGACGAACTCCATTAAAAAAAAAAAGTCTATAAAGAATACACGATTCCCAGAATAGATGATTTTGTTTCTCTCCTTGAGTTGTATTAGAAATGGCTCAGGACAGTCGCTGGGGGCTGCGTGACAATCCCTCTCCTTCGGCGATACCCGCCTTTCCTCCGGGCACGTGAATTGTGGCGGTTTATTCTCCCTTCCAGAGTCTCACAGGCCCGCTACGTGCAAAAGTGTGTTCAGTTTCCTTCAGTGATTCCGTGAGGAGGGCACGCTTCACTCAGTACTTCCTCTAGAGGAAACTGAGGCAGCGAGAGGCAGAAGTCACATGATCATTCACAGCAAAGTCACGGACCGGTTCACAGGTCCCCTGAATACAGAGTCATTCACGGTCCACCTCTGAACGCACCCCCTTCCCCTCCACGACAGCCACCGTGTCCCAGCCATCGTCGGCCAGAGCCGAGGACACAGAAGATCGGTCACTTCTGAAATACATGCCACGTCTAAGGAAACAGGCTCAGCTAAGAGGAATAAGGCAGGCATTTTCAGACATGGGAATTTTTAAATGACTCAAGTCAGAGGGCGTAAAAATAAATAAGAAAAAAAATCAGATTAACACTTGAAATCGATGGGGGAAATAAAAAAACTGCTCAGTGCCACAGGTCAAAGAAGTAATTATTGACAGAAGTGCTGATGGGGTGGCGGGCGGGCGGGTGGCAGGCGGGCACTAGTCTTTAACCAGGCACTTTCCACCTTGTTTTATCTGCCAATTAGTCACTTGTCAAAGAAATGAGGCTACTTCCCACTGCGCATCTAACTGCCTAAGGAACTTCCTGTGGATTCCAGATCCCCGATTCATCCTTAACTCTCTGTGACTCACCTGGTCTAATTCCTCTCGAGCTAATGCGTTGCCTAAATCACTGATTGATTTGTCTTTCATTTTATGGCCTCAGTGTCTATGAACTTGGATGCTTGTCAGCTTGCTCCCAATCAATATCAAGACACTGTGAATTAATTGCGTATGTTCAAAAAATAATGTTTAGCAATAAGAAAACCCAGAAGCAATAGAAATTACTCTCCGATGAGCATCCTATAAAGACCATTAAAAAAAAAAAAAAAGGTAATGCTTTGGAATATCTTTAGCCTCCCAATGAAAACTGAGAGTCAGCATTGAGGGCGTCGTGACCAATCACAGGGGAGGTTCTCCAAGGTCTCAGGTGCTTTCTGATACATTCAATTATGCAAACTTCCAGGACCATGGTGTCAATTGTGAAAGAAAGGACAAATACTTGGGGCCCCTGCAATTTTAAAAAAGACCTCTTGCCACAGGTGCTACAGAAAAATTCAAAGTTAGAGGCAGCTCTTGAAATGACCAATTCTGGAACGTTTGTACATGTGCGAATTTTCTTTTTTTTTGAGACATCTGTGGCAGGCGTGTGCCAGTCACTCATCTTTCACTTACAAGCCTTGTCTAAACTTCTCTAAACGAAAGGGAGATTAGGTCTTATAACTAAAATGATCAGAGCTATGAGCTTCAGGCACAGCTTGATCAAAGGTTCAAAGTATGTATTCTCTCTCTCTCTTTCTCTTTCTCTCTCTTTCTCTCTCTCCCCCTTCACTTTTCGTTTCCCTTTTCTCACTTACACTCCCACGTGTGCGTTCCAAACTCAGCTTCTTTCCCCAAGGTTACAAGGTGGCTGCAGCAGCAGCAACCCTCGCGTCCTCTCTCGTTCCCATCCAGAGCAAACGAGTATCTGCTGCCTCTTGGAAGACTTAGCAAGTTCTCATGACACCTCAGTGACTCACGTGCTCATCTCTAAACCAAGTCATGTGACCGGAGGAATGAGTCTCAGGTTAGCCAAGATCGAGGAGCATGACACGTTTGAGATGGGGGGGGTAGAGTCAGTTTCACCGGAAGAATATGAACCCTGTAGGGGGCCAGGAGACCTTCAGTGAAATTCAGAACTAGCGCCTCAAGATAACTTGGGTCTGAGAAAATTTGGGTTTGAAGCATCTATGCACCATCTTTGCTCCCAAGTGGAAACTAAACTTGAGTCCAACATAGAAAGACAGCAGAGCCGAGAAAGAGCCTGATTTCTGACATAGTATTTAGAGCTTTATCTGAAATTAAATCTGCTTTTGCATATTAGTTTCATGTTTTCTTTGGCTTAAGTTAGTTTGAGTCCTATTTTTTTTTTTTTTTTTGTCACTCATCTTAGGAGAGCTATGCAAATGATAGGGGGTAAGACACTGGACAGAATTTCGACTCCTCTAAGGAGCAGTTTTCCAGAAGCTACCCTCATTGGATATTTGGTCTAATAGAATTCTAATTTCCCACTTACTGGCCTTGGAGACAAATGCACATGTTGGTATTGTAGGTAACGTATTTTAAGTGTGTATGTACTCATGTGTGTGTGTGTGTGTGCATGCGTGCACGTGCAATGCGCATGCGTGCATGCATGCAGGTGTGTGTTCTGTGCAGGTATTTTTCTTGGGAAGAGTGTCCAGAGTTTTTGACAGAATCTTAAAAAGGGGTTGATGATCATAAAAGTCATTATGAACTCTGGAGTAAGTGTTTTTTTTCTAACCTCGACCTTTCTCCTTTCTTTCTATTTGTGGGGACACTTAAGATACACCCTCAGTAAGGGGCTTCTGTGTGCACCCCCAAAGGCCTGGCAAGAACCTGGCACAGAGCACAATGTATATCTGTCAAATGAGATAAAGGATACATTTTTAAACTTTCAAATTAAAAATCAATTTAAAAATTAGCAT